>PVLC010025337.1:0-23864 GCA_004027655.1 Graphiurus murinus | reverse complement strand
AGATAAAAATATAGAGTGATAATAGAACAGAAGGAATTTACGAGACAAGGAATATTTCCACTAGGGAGATAAAGTAAAAAATTCAAGAAATATTCACCCAATAAAAATATTTGCTTTGTTTTCAGTTTATACCTGTAAAGTCTGCCTTCAAATCAATATAATTTTTCTGAACATATATTTCTTTAAAATGTATAGTGAAAAGCCGGGCATGGTGGTACTCACTTGTAAACCCAGCATTTGGGAGGCTGAGACCGGAGGATCTGGGTTTGCGGCCAGCCTCAGCTACCTAGTGAGGCCCTTCGCAACTTAGTGAGGCACTGTTTCAAAATAAAGAATAAAAAAATAGGGCTGGGGGTATAGCTCGGAGGTAGAATGCCCCTGAGTTCAATCCCCAGTACTGAAAAAAAAAAATGTATAGTGAAAATGCTTAAACTAGCCAGGTAACACAGTAAATTCAAAGATTCCAAATAAGCTCAGTAACTTTTGAAGATTATTATGCCAATATAAATGGAAAACGATGCCCCCAATCAGCGCAGGGATAATAATAAGCATCAGACTAAGGTGAAGGAAAATTTAGGAAAGCAATTTTATTCACCTTTCAATACCACAATTAACTCTACAGTCTGTGCATTTCCCTGACCAAGCCATTTAGTATTAAGGTTATTTGTAGATATATTAATCCATATATAGATTAGCAGTTGAGAATATTGGCTATTTTTTCTTGCTATTTTCAATGTTAAACTTGCAATTTTTTAAAAGAAAAGTTTGTACAAGTTGTTAACTTATTCTCTTCTAAATATTTTCATGATGTAGTCTCTAATCCTAAATATAATCATCTACCCCAAAGATAAGCAAACACTGCAGGCTCAATCAAGCCAACAGATATTTTTCTTAAATCAATTGGAAATGCAACACAGCCATGATCTTTAGTTTATGTTCTGCCTATAGCTGCTATTTTAAAACAATGGTAGAACTGAGTCTTTGTGACTGAGTTCATGTTCAACACCAATTAAGAAGATTATAATGAACAACACTTGGTGTCATATTCTTGTAATCCCAGACACAGGGGGATTGCAGGTTCATTGCCAGCCTCAGCAATTTAGTGAGACCCTGTTTCAATATAAAGAATTTTTTTAAAAAATCAGGGCTGGGAATGTGGCTTGGAGGTAGAATTCTACTGGATTTAACTGCCAGTACCACAAAAAAAAAAAAAAAAAAAAAAGAAAAGATTATGACAGATGGAATATAAAATATAAATGCGTATCTCTTTTTAAATGCATATTTTCTTACACAATTTTGTAATACATTTGAATCTAACAAAACTAATTCATATGGTGTACTTAATTTAGTCTTCTGAAATATTATGAGATGGCCATTATTACCCTCATTATGCAGTTAAAAAAGTCATTACTGGAGCCGGGCGTGGTGGCGCACGCTTGTAATCCCAGCATTCGGGAGGCTGAGACTGGAGGATCCGGGTTCGCGGCCAGCCTCAGCTACCTAGTGAGGCCCTCCGCAACTTAGTGAGACTCGGTTTCAAAATAAAGACTAAAAATAGGGCTAGGGGTATAGCTCGGAGGTAGAATGCCCCTGAGTTCAATCCCCAGTACCGAAAAAAAAAAAAAAAAGTCATTACTGTTAAACAAATCTCATCAAACAAATATTCATACAACTTAAGGGTGGAACTGAGATTCAAACCTAGGCTTGATATAGATATGTCCTATACTTTTAGTGGTGCATTCCAATTATACATTGTAATGAGGTTTAGAGTGATAGAAACATACATGCACACAGCACTTGCTGTGTTTTCCTCCAGATCCCCCCTGCTCCCTTCCCCTCACCATACATATTATTGAGATTGACATTGATATGAACATAGCATTATTTTAACAGTTTCTTCATCAAGTTTCATTCCCTCCCAAAGATCTCCCTCCCCTACTCCCCTTCCACTATACTACTAGAATTTCTCCTTATTTCTTTGAAGTCCCTGTTGTTTCTCAGTTTCTCTCTAACTTCCATATATGAGAGATAACACACAACCCTTCTCTTTCCAAAATAGGCTAATCTCACTTAGCATAATATTCTTTAGTTCCATCCACCTGCAAATGACATAATTTTGTCCTTCTTTGTGGGTGAGTAGAATTCCATCATGTGTCTATAAGACAGTTCTAAAATCCACTCATCTGTTGATAGACATCAAGGCTGATTCCATAATTTGTCTATTGTGAATTGTGCTAATATAAACAGTACTGTTGCCATGAATATCAGTGTAGTGGTTCCTCAGAAGACAGTGAATAGAATGACCGTATAATTCAGTTATACCACTTCTGAGTATTTTTATAAAAGAATCAAAGTTAGAATATTAGAGTGATATATTCACTTGCATATTTATTTTATATCACTTTATGATTTGAATTAGTCTTTATATTTTCAGATTAACTCATTTAACTCTATTATTTAATTTACTAACTGTGCCAAACATAAAATGCCCAGTTTAAATGTAATTGCTTTTTTTGATTCCTACAAACCAATGAAAACAGAGACACAACATATCAAAACCTCTGGGACACTTTGAAGGCAGTACTAAGAGGAAAATTTATAGCACTGAGTGCCCACAGAAGAAGAACAGAAAATCACCAAATAAATACCTAATGATATAGCTCAAAGCACTTGGAAAACAAGAACAATCTAACCCCAAAGCTAGTAGAAGACAAGGAAATTATGAAAATCAGAGCAGAAATTAATGAAGTAGAGAATAAAAAAAAATACAGAAAATCAACAAAACCAAAAGCTGGTTTCTTGAAAAAATAAACAAGATAGATAAACCATTGGCCAACCTAACCAAAAAGAAAGAGAGAATCAACACAAATTACCAAAATAAGAGATGAAAAAGGTGATATTACCACCAACAGTATGGAAATATAGAGGATCATCAGAAACTATTTTGAAAAACTATACTCCAACAAAATGGAAAATCTAGAAGATTTTCACAAATTTCTAGACACATATAGCCTTCCTAAATTGAGTCAAGAAGATATCGAAAACTTAAACCGACCAATAACAATCAAAGGGATAGAAACAGCAATAAAGAGTTTACCATCAAACAAAAGCCCAGGGCCAGATGGTTTTCTAAGTGAATTTTATAAAACATTTATAGAAGAGCTAATCCCAATACTCCTCAAACTATTCTGTGAAATAGAAAGAAACAGGACTTTCCCAAACACATTCTATGAAGCCATCATCGCGTTAACACCAAAGCCAAGTAAAGACAGCTCAAGAAAAGAAAACTATAGGCCTACATCATTGATGAACTTAGATGCAAAACTGCTAAACAAAATACTAGCAATGCGCAATCAAAACCACATCAAGAAAATTATACACTGTGACCAAGTTGGGTGCATCTCAAGGATTCAAAGCTGGTTCAACATACAAAAAACAATCCATGTAAATTCACCACATAAACAGAATCAAAGACAAAATCACAGGATCATCTCAATTGATGTTGAAAAAGCATTTGACAAGATCCAACAAAAAGAGTATATAATTGTTTTTTTTTCATTCTTTCACCTAAATCCTGTTATTCTTAAAATGATATAAAAGTCCTACTGAATGATAACAAAATTCCAGAAGTATGAAACATATTTATATATGTTTTATAACTTATTTTGTTTCTGCAATTAAATTAAATGTTTCATTTAATTTAGAATATCCATTACATATTCTAGTAGCATTTAGTCTTTTAAAATTAAACTTTGTTTTCTTTTTCTTTCTTTCTTTCTTTTTCTCTTAACTTCTTCTTCTTTTTTTTTTTTTTTTTGCATTCTCATGAGAATCTCATATAGGACAATGAGTTAAATTATTATTTAAATGCTAATAAATTATTACCATATTCCTGTTTTCAGCTGTGGATTCTTTTCTGATTGATAAGCTGATATATCCAGATTCTTACTGTTAGGTCGACTGAAATCTAGTATATTGAAAGTGTATTTCACTGTCCCTCATAATCCTCCCAAGTGTTTGGGTTCATGGGCCAAATCAAGAGAATGCAGATGGAATTTGGAAAATCTGGGCAGGGCTGTGAACACTGCCTGAGCAGCTTTTGTCCTGGATGGTGGCCCAGACAAAAGAAAATGCCTTCTGAAATTTGGGTTTGAAAGCCTAGAATTGAAATTGTTCAGCCACATTTAGTGTTTTTTGAATGTGCATCAAAACAAAGAACAACTGAAACACAAGAACAAAGTAATAATATATGATTAAAGGAATAATTTGAATATCTTTTATAGGAATGCTAATATTAACTTAATGTTTAAAAAGTCACTATCTACAAAGAAAGGATAAGAAATTGGGTTAAAATCTTATGATATTCTTTAAAAAAGCCTATATTTTAAAATGGATCAATATCTTATTTTTTCAAAAAAAATTCTATGTGACAGAATGGGGCTTACATGAATAAACAAAATGTTTTTCTGCTTGGGCATAACATTTTTTAAACTCAGAGTTACTAATTTTGAGAGTTTAAAATAAAATTTTAAAATATATCAAGCTGCTTATACTCATATTTTAATCGAAACTTTAAAAATATACATATTGCAATATGTATATTTATATATTTGAGAAGTATACATGTTTAAAATAAAATTAGATTACCAGTATGTAGAATTTTAGATCTATTCAAATTTTTTTAAAGGAAATTGCTACTATATAAACAAGAATAAACTCCTATGCTATCCTGATCATTGGAAGAAGCAGAAGTCAAAATTATAACTACAAAAATAGTTCTACACATTTTTCTAAAATATTTGAAGACTCAAAAACATCACATTATGTTATTTTAAAATATCTCTTTTTAGTTTATAAGGTTTTCTATGGTGACTACATCATACAGCCTTCTTCCCTTAAATCTTATTCCATCTGTAGGAATTTCAGTGTTTTATATCATAATTTCCTCATGCTTAAATATCTACATAATATGCCATAACACAGACACATAATGCTCTAAACCAATAAATTTCTGTCATCTACCACCTATGTTCACAGCTCAAAATTGTATACATAAAGTATATAAATGCCATTCTTGTGCACGTTCCATTTGGTTGTTTCTTAATACCCTGTCAAAATTGCTCAGAAACTATTGAACATTTTAAATAATTGCTTATTCAGTGCAAAAGACTCTTTTTCCCCCCCTTAAGCTATTATCAGCACAACCTGCTCTCACTCCCAGCAGAAAGAGCTTTGTTTTCATATACATAAGTGAAACAATAAGAGGTTTAGTGATCACAGTGCCACCTCTGTCTATCCTCTACCTTATACGTGGATTCTAGGTGGTGAGGCTAGCTTGCCTAATGGTAAACTCTCTGCATGTATAACTTTATCCTCCCCTTGATTGTCCTAGAATATGACTTCAGCTGTTCCTCTGTTTTTTTTTCCCCCGTTTCATCATTTTATTAATCATTCCAATGATCATGTATTTAACCCAATTTTCTGCAATCACAAATACCTAAGGCTGGGTACTATATTAAAAAAATAGATTTGTTTAGTTCACAGTTATGGATGTCCAAAATCATGGAGCTGGCATCAGCTTCTAGGGAAGGCCTGCTGATGGATGGCACATGTAAGACAGAGGTAGCCTGGAGGAAGAGGAGACAAAGGAACAAACTGAGAATCTGAAACACTGTCAAACTCAGCAAATCAGTTCTCTCTGTCCTCATCTCTCTGGCTTCTCAGGAAAATGCTAGCTTATCAGTTTTTTCCCTTCTTTCTTTTTTTTTTTTTTTGCGGTACTGGGGATGGAACCTCGGGGCATTCTACCTCTGAGCTACAGCCCCAGCCCTATTTTTTTTATTATTTATTTTGAAACTGGGTCTCACTAAGTTGTGGAGGGCTTCACTAGGTAGTTGAGGCTGGCCTTGAACCTGGATCCTCCGGTCTCAGCCTCCCAGATCCTGGGATTACAAGCATGCGCCACCACTCCCGGCTTTTTTCCCTTCTTTCATATATCTTTGAAGACCCATACTGTTGAACTTGCCTTCCTACTTTACACCTAACTACCTCTTGATCTCCTGTGTTAATTTTTTCACTTCTATGTTAACTAAAAACTTTGAAATATCTTGGGCAACTACTCTCATATACTTTTTCTTCTCTATCTCACACATTTATGGAGAAAAAACTATATTTACTAAACAGTCTCTAAATATATTAATTAGATACTATTGGTTCATTTAAAATTTAATGCATATTTTATAGCTCTTAATTTAGTGATAAAATGTCTAATATTTCTGAAAGACATTTTGTATAAATTTATGTAATATAGTTTCATGATTTTATGCCAACAATCCTCTACTATTTATATATCCTAATAATCTCTACTCTGAAACCTAGACTATTGTATTCATCTACCTATTAAACATCTCTACTTAAAAGCTGATTAGTCATTTTAATTTAACAATGTCTTTTACTAAATTCCTGATTTTTAGTGCCCAAATTGTTCCTACCATTATCCAGGAAAAAAAGGCAAATATAAATTCTAAATGAGTCAAGCCAAAGAAAATGTGAAGAAAACTTGAAATTTTTTTATTATACAATATTTAATAACTTGTTGGTCAATTCTGTTTGTTTTACCTTCAAAAGTGAAGCAGAATCTATTTCCTCCATCAGCCACCCGCCGTTCGCTGCTCACCCTCAATCGTCCCTCAGCCCTGGGAAATGCCTACCGGCGGGTCCCCACAAAAAGGAAGACTGTGCTGTACCCACATCCCATATGAGCCACGGAGGGGAGAGAGTATCCAGAGCTCTTCGGTTTATTGTTCCGCAATGCAGGGTTTAAGTAAGGTTCAAGGGTAAACGTCATTAGCAATCACAAGATGTTTAAGCCTATCGGCATAAAGGTCAATCAGTCCATGCCCTTGAGGCCCAATCCTCCTGGTGATCACATGAATGGTGCCAACCAGGAGCCTGATCACGCACTGTCCACCTACGCAGAAGCGTATGCGTCCAACCAGCTCTTCTTCAAAACAGGTTAGGTCTCCACCCTCCTCTCCTCCCCTCAGCGCCATCTTCCCTGGCAGCATGCCTCGTGGTGGTGGGTGTGGCCATCCCCTTTTTGTCCCCACATCTGATATATACTAGAGCCAAGTCACTATAATTTACAACCTGAATTAAGGCAATAGACTATGAAGTAGCCTCATTGCCTCAAACTTTCTCCTTCAGTTTATTCTCAAAGAAATGTTTGAATAAAAATTAAACATTACCTTGTATTAAAGTTTGCCAGCATCCTCCCATATTATTAAAACTAAAGGCTCAAATTTTATGAGTGGATACATGATTTCTCCTACTACTGCTCAGTATTACTTTGCCTACGACAACTCCTCCCTTTCCATATTTTCACTTCCTTCCACCTTAAATGATTCTTTGCCATCCTTGAACACTTGGACCCCACTGCTTCAGAGGATCAGCAGATTCTCTTTCTTCCTGCTTGCTTCAATTTTCCCAGGACATCCAAATCTCTTGTTTTTTCTTTATGTATTTGGACAAATATAATCTTCAGGACTTTGCATCCAATTAAAAAATATTACAACCCTACCCTCACTGTAATTTCTTATTTCCTTTCCTTGTTTTAGGATTTCTTTACAACACAAACTTCTATTTAGCAAGTACCATGTTTTATGCATTCAGTTGTATGGTACGAAGTATTATGATTCCCCAGAGATGTTTATGTCCTAATTCCCAAATAATGTGGAACTATTATGCTGCAAGACAAAGCAAAATCTAGGTTAATTAATATTGCTAATTAAGTGATGTTAAAACAAAGAGATAATCCTGGATAATCTGGGCGGGCTTAATGTACACATAAGGGTCTTTTAAATGGGGAGTAGGGAGGCACATGAGTTACAATGTCTGACTGACACAATATAAAAAAGACTAAATACAATATTTCTGGTTCTAAGGATCAATGGAGGCTCAGTCTAATGAATGTGTATGAGTAGCCTTGAGAAACTGGAAATGTCCAGGAAATGGATTCTTCCCTAGAATTTACAGAAAAGAATAATCTTCAATTTTGAACTTCAACAGTAATTACTAAAATTAAATCTAAAACATTGGACAAACTAGACATAGTATTATAGCTTGTTATTTAATAAAATTTAAACTGAGAAGCAAATTCTCCATATTATTTGATATATATATATATATATCAACTGATCAATTGATTGAATTATCTTTGACAAATAATGCAAGGTGGCATTTGAAAATATTTTTGAAATTCCAAATTTATATTTCAATATGAGACACTTCCAAAGAAAAATGAGGAAAATCACTAAACTTAATTTGACTTATTCCTATATTAAAGTTATTATAATACAATTTTATGTATTCTTACAAACTTTCAGATGGTTAATGGGATTCAAGCAATACTTTAAGAATAACTGCCATATTATTTAATGTAATTGCATGATATGTGAAGGCAAAATATTAGTCATTGTAATATTTAGATTTTATTCTATTCCTGAGACTTTTGTTTTTAAAGTTGTGATTCCAATTACAATTGCCATATCTTTGACTATAAAGTAAATAATTCATTCACAGTAATTTACTGATTTAGATGACAACAATGTGTTGTGCTATGGTCTGAATGTTTGTGCCCCTTTCAAACTTATGTGTTGAAATTTTAATTCCCAAAGTGATAGTATTAGGAGATGAGGACTCTGGGAGTGCTAGAGACCTTAAGTTGTTTTTCTCCATGTCAAGTGTTCTGGCAATTGTTACTTTTCTTGTAAACAAGTTCTGGGTATAAAACCCTGTGATGGAGCTTGAATAAACGCACTTGCTCTTCTTTGAATGACCCAGACTCTTGTCTCTTTCTTCAGCTCCCTGCCCCCACCAGACAGACACTTAGCCATGTGGGAAGCAGCATGGGAGGTGATTAAGATCCAGGCCAGCCTGGAAAACTTAGTGAGACCCTGTTAAGCTTTTTGAATTTTGGAGCATGTGTTGAGATTTTCTTTGTAGCTTATATAATAGATTCAACAACAATATCTGTTTTTGTACTTTCATTGGCTCCTTGTAAACCATAGTGAGATTCTAAGTTTTAGGAACATACACACAGGTCTTGATGTGTTTCCCTTCAGATCTCACCTTGCTACTCACCCTCCCCATATATATAATAGTAATATTACTAGTGATACCTTCATACATGTGCATAGAGTGATTTGAACTGGTTTTTTTTTTTTTTTTTTTTTTTTTTTTTTTTTTTTTTTTTTTTTTTTTTTTTTTTTTTTTTTTTTTTTTTTTTTTGCAAGTTCTTTCTTTTCCCCTCCCCACTCTCTTCCCCGGTCCCCTTCCTTTATTGCTGATAGTGTGTAATAATTCCTACTTTCCCACATCCTTGCAGGATTTATTATTGTTTGTATTTTTGATGATTGCCATTCTTTCTTTTTTCTCCTCTTCAGTAATGGGGATTGAACCCAGGGGCCTTCTTCCTCTGAGCTATATCCCCAACCTTATTCTTTTTTCTTTATTTTATTCTATATTATAAAACAGGATCCCACTAAGTTGCAGAGGGACTTACTAAGTAGCTGAGGCTGGCTAGCAACCATAATCCTTCTGTCTCAGCCTCTCAAATATTGGGATTACAAGTGTGTGCCACCATACCTGGCTGATGATTGCCATTCTAACGGGAGTTAGATGGAAACTCAATGTTGTTTTGATTTTCATTTCCCTGATTGCTAATAATGTTGCACATTTTTTTTCATATATTTATTCATCATTGCTATTTCTTCTTTTGAGAAGAGTCTATTCAGTTCAATTGCCTATTTTTTCTATTATGTGTTTTTTAATGTTGTTTTTAAGTTCTTTATATATTCTAGATATTAGTCCTCTATCAGAGAAGTAGCTTGCAAAATTTTTCCCCATTCTGTAGGCTTTCTCTTCAGACTCTTGATTGGTTCCTTTCCTGTGCAGAAGCTTTTTAACCTAATGTCATTCTATTTGTTGATTTTTAGTTTTATTTCCTGAATTTTGCAGGTCTTATTGAGGAAGTCTCTACCAGTGCCTATATGTTTTTAAATTGAATCTTAGAGACAAGGAGCATTCCAGAGGGCTACTTACATGTTTTCAGTTAACTGTGAGTTCACCATATAAATTTTTTAAATTTCATTTTAAATTTTGTTAAACATGTATGTTGATATTCACATAATCATGACCATTGCCTTTAAACTAGGAAGCTGAATTTTAGTTTCTCTTTTATTCTTGTGATTATAATGACGTTTTTGGCAAGTGTTTTAATTGTGAGAAATTGAAATCCTTTGTGTAAGTATTTTAAAAAAATGTAGAGCACTATGATATCTCTAGTAGCTTTGCTATAAATTCAAAGAGAAGCTCTCTCCAACTTTCAAGATGGCACATACTCCAATATGCTTGAAACAATTTAATGTATTTTATAATATTTCAATGGAAGTTTAAAATGTTTCCTTCTAACAACATTGCATATAAACCTTTCTTTTATGACAGGCAGAATATTTTCAAACTTTAATAGATTGTAACATGTAAAAATCTTTTGGAACATGTCAGATCTTAGTCTTTATGAAAGCATTCTCAAATTGTTTGTTATCCGCAGAGAAGATACATCATTCTCAGACATTTAAAAGTAGCCTTCTCTGCTAATTGTAGCTCTGACAGAAACAATAAGTAATTTTTTTCCTCAACTTTAAAAGACCAGGATCATTACTGACTCTATTTTCACTTTTTATTTATGACTGCTACATTTATGAAATAGGAAAAACATCTAAACTAGTAAATATTTAATTGCTCTGTCATTGATGGAGTGTAGTATATTAAATACTTCAGAAAAAGTAAATATGAATCATGCTATCATATAAATTAATTTATTTTATGATTCCTTATTTTGCTGATAGATAACTAGATTTTGAATTTCATTTATTTCCCATGGATTAAGCATTGAGGACCTGAAATGGCAACTAAGAGTCAGACAGAGGCCGCTTTTAATAGAAGCTGACTATTGTGCTTACTGATATATTCTGAAGATATCTTGGTACGTGTGTGTGTGTGTGTGTGTGTGTGTGTGTGTGTGTGTGTATGTGTATGTGTCTTTCAAAAACCCACAAATTGCTGCTGAAGTTGTGGCTACCAGAAATAATTCAAGTTCCCCTGCCTTTTCCATATACATGCAGACATTCTGCTTCTCCAGGGCTGTTCTATGATATAGGATACTTCTCTCTCTAAAAAACATATATGTCTCTTCTAATCTTCTATCTGAGTGTGTCTCAGGCTCCCAGGCAGTCTCAAAATCTCCAGATAAATCAGGATATTCTATCATTTGTTTGTTTTCAAAAGTAGCGGTTCCATTTGGAAAAAGGAGAGCAAGTTTGGTCCTTTCTTTGGGATCTAGGAGATTAAATTCTGATCCCTTTATCTCTGACTGCTTTCCTTTTCTGACTAGGAAATAGCACTTACATAGGTTAGCTACTTTAGTCTGATTCACCAGGTATCTTTTAAATGTACTTTTTAAAAATTTCTTTATATATATATGTATGTATGTATCAAGAACATATATGTATATATAGTGCATAATATGTATATGTATAACATCCACTTATTGCATCATGAGAAACTGTTTTAAAACTTAAAGTTCAAGAATTGAATCAATTCTACTCTCTTCTAGCTATCATTCCTAAATTTAAAGGAAACAATACAAAAATCCAATATTAGGACAAAGGCCAAAGTTATTAAAAATAAATATGAATAATTAATTTTCTTAATCTTACCTAGACATAAAATAAGAAGAAACAGAAAGAGAAAAAGAGGAAAGATGTTATAAACATATAAATGAAGTGAAGGGAACTTTAAATGTTGGTGGCATTATAATTAAAGTTTATTTATGCTTACCTAGGAAAAAGATTGTCAAATCTTCTTTATGGCCTTTCTGATATCATCTTAGTTCTGTGTCCCCTGTAAAGATGTCCAGTGAAGCCATAGAAACTGACTTCTTACACAGCAGGAATTTCTACTGCCCCAGGCTGAGACTCAGTCTGGAACAGAATGTGACAGTTTTGAGAAAGAAGATTTGGCACTGGAAAACATATCTCAAACCCATCTGACAGTAGCCACAGATATTGGGGAAGAAACAGTATGGTAAGATTCCTTGTTTAGGAGTGTTTAGGCTTTGTTCAAACTGGATTTTCAGCAGGTTACTGGTTCACTACAGGAAAATCTATTACTATTCTCTTTGTCATTGCAAAGAGAATCTACAGATTCTTGAGATCTTGAGATCTACAAGAAACCAGCTTCAGACAATTAATTGATAAGAAATTCAAAATTTTAAGGTGAAGCTCTATCAAGCATTCTGGAAGTCAAACATACCCCAACTGTACAAAAGAAGAGTGAAGAGGAGAGGTTGATGAAATGAATTTAGAAGTTAAGGACACCAGATTGGTGATGACACAGCAAATGTGTAGAGAGAAAAGTCAGTTTGCGCCCTTGGATAAAAACAGTCTTGATTGTGTAGTGTATGTTTTAATGGAATTAATACAACTGTCTGAAAACAAAACCTTTTCTGTGGGGTGTCTGAAAAGATTAATTTTAGCTTGGTTTGAATTTACACGGTTTCTATCATAAATAAAGTTATGGATTTTTGTTGGATAAAGAAAAAATATATGTCTGACCATGTGATGTGGTGCCCATCTATAATTCCAGCAAATTGTGAGGCTGAGGAAGGATGATGACAAGTTTTAGGCCAGCCTGGGCAACTTAGGAACACCCTGTCTCAAAACAAAACTAAGCTGGGCATGGAAGCACATTCCTATAATCTCAGTACTTGGGAGGTTGAGACAGGAGAAGTGTAGGTGTAAGATTAGTCTCAGCAATTTAGGAAGACTCTCAGTAACCTAGAAAGACCCTGTTTCAAAATAAAAACAAAAATAGGACTGGGATGCTGGAGGTGTAGTTCAGAGGTAGAATATCCCTGGATTCAGTCCCCCACCCCCGCATGCACACACACATTAAAAAAAAAAGGGAAAAAAGGGGGGAGATGAGAATGTGAGAATGTAGCTCACCGATAGACGCCTTCTGGATTCAATTTTCAGTACTGCCAAAAAAAAAAAAAAGAAAAAAAGAAAAAGAAAAATATGCAGGATGGGTTTTCAGTTCAAATAATTGGAAAGATTCAACAATCTTTTAGTAGGAAATTGAATATTCATAGAAGACTTTGTATATATAATTGCTTATCATAGTTGTATATGGGATACTTAGTGTTCAGTTTTGATAGTAGACACAACTGCCCAAGCCTTGAGACCAATGAGAATGGGCACAAATGAAACTTCATTATCATGTGTTAACACTGCTGGTATTCTATAATTTTTATTACGAATACCAGCTGTTAACAATAGACCTGCTCTGTGACAAATTTGCTTTACTAAATAGAAAATGTGTAGGCAGAATATATGAAACCAGTGTTATTGGTAACTTGTTTCTTAGTTACCAATAGCCTTCTGGTGTTTTGGAGCTGAGTTATGGTGTTTTGTAGTGAATTCCTTTAGCAGTTTTTGGAAAGTTATCCAAAGTTTAAGGGAATGTGTTTTTCTTATCAACATTTATTAAAATGCACATGCCAAAAAATTCAGAAATCTTAAAAAACTATTGATTTTTATCATTGCAAGGTGAAAGAGAATGAAGCAACAGGAATATAGAAAACAAAAGACTGCCTTACACATTGAAGTAGGAAAAGAGTTAAGCTTGTTTGTAGCATAACTTCTCTGTGCAAAGCTAGATATAATAAAATACAATGTACAAACATTCAGGAGGGTCAAGAATTGGTAGATTTTTTTTAGAGGAGGTAAGTTGCTGAGTATCTCAGTGAGTTGCTGAGGCTGGTCTTAAATCTACAATCCTCTTACTCTCTCAAGTACTAGGATTTTAGATGTGCACTGCCATGCCTAGCTTAAAGTATCAGCTTTCACTGACAGGTTAGCATTTAGAAGTGGTTATTGGTTCAAATCTCGCATTGATTAAACTGAGTAAAATGATACAATAAATTAAATTAGAATAGAGCAAAACAATGATGCTTACACTTATTATGGCTACAAAAGGCCCTTTTCTTTTCTTTTTATTTACTTTTCCTGGGAGTGTAGGGAATCAAAATGTGTTTAATATAAAAGGTATCCTGATGGGCGTGGAGGCACACATCTGTAATTCCAGTACTTGGGAGGAGGCTAAGACAGGAGGATCACAGGTTCAATACCAATTTCAACAACATAGTGATATCCTGTTTCAAAATAAAAAAGGCTGGATGTGGATAATTGGGAGGTAGAATGTCCTGGGAGTTTAATTTTTAGTAATACACACACACACACACACACACACACACACCACACACACACACACACACACACACACACACCACACACACACACACACACACACACACACACACACAAGAAAGAGAGAGAGAGAGAGAGAGAGAGAGAGAGAGAGGGAGATTGAGAGAGATAGACATTCAAAACACAGAACAATACTGATACCCTACAAGTCTTCTCTGTGTACATTGAAAATCAGTAACAGTTCCTATTCCTGCCATCCAAAAGTAAACATTCTAATGCAATTTATTACATAGCTAAGTTACGTTACAGTAATGCCAATAGATTGCTTGGCTTTTATGTGAGTCAAAGCATCAATATATTATGTAAAACTATTTAATATTGTGAGAATTTACAATGATTCTGTATACCAATAGCTCATTAATTTTCATTGCTGTATTCTATTTATGAATACCTCAAATCATATTTCCTTTATGCTTTGAATTAGCATAAATAATAATACTTTCGACATTCTTGACAAATTTTACTATCACCTTGATCTCTAGGGTAGTGACATCAATTAACAATACTAAAAATTATTTTCTGAGAGTTTCCTTTACTCTTCACCCTAACCCAAGCCTGGAATGAGAGTGGTATTTCACTGTTTTAATTTTAATTTACTTGTTATGTAATATGCTTGAGAACATTTTAATGTTGGCTATTTGTAGATTTTTCTATAGAACGTTGCACTTGCCCATATTATTTTATTAGATTGTGTTTTATTTTTAATATTTGGAAGTTATTTTAGGTTTTAGATATGAGCCCTTTTCAGAGGTAAATGTTACAAACATCTTTTACTATACAGTTTGCTTTTCTTTCTCATTTGATTAATAGAGATTTCATAAAAGACACTAAAGTTAAATTATATTTAAACATATTATAGTACATTTAATCAGTTTTAATATTTTTTCTTTTGTTTAAAAATATATTTTCTTACCCTAGTACCATGAACTTATTTTTTCATTATTTTACCAAAGTACTACTATTTTACTTTTCATGTTTCTTCTGTAATCCTCATTTATCTTATCTTATTTTATTAGCATGGTGTGAGGTAGAATCTATTAACATATATTCTTTGTATTTTTTTCTATTTACCTTAGTCTTTTTGTGTGTTGGAAAGGTTTTCTTTCCAGTTGATGGTTAGCACCTTTTGTAAAAATCAAGTTTCTATGTAGGCATGGGCAATTTGTATCTTGAGCCTGTTTGTCTATCCTTTGTGTACATCATACTACCTTTATTACTGTGCTTTTATAACTCTAGATAATTGGGAGAATATTTCTAACTACCTATTGAAATTCTACTAAAATTACTCTTGTCATATGGACAAATTATAAAGATTGATCTAGAAAGCAATCAAAAAATCATTTTCCATTTCATCTGCATGGTAAAACATTTCATCTAAAATATCTTAATTTACATTAAAATATTATTTTGTAATGTTACATATCCTTTTGTACCTTAACATTTGATTTTATATTACTATACATTTTTAAGACTTTTACTAGTGCATTGTAATTATACATCATAATGAGGCTCAGAGTACTAGCATACATGCACACAGAACTTTGTGTTTTCCTATAGATCCTACCCAACTTCCTCCCCTGCCCTGTACAAATGACTGAGATTGGTATTGATAATTTCACATATGTACACAACATTATTCGAATTGTTTCCTTCATCAAGTCTCCCTTTTCCCCTCCCCATCCTCACCCACTCTTTTACTGGTTTTTCTCCTCATTTATCTGACCCATTTCTTTCCCAGTTTTCTCTAGCTTCCACATATGAGAGAAAATATATACATTTTATTTGTTTAAATTTAGTTTTGCCTTTTTAAAATTGCTATGTAAATTTATGTACATTGACTCTGTATCCAGCTACCTTATCAGTTTCACTTACTATATTTAATTACTTATCTATAGATTCTTTGGTGTTCTTTGTGAATCTAATTATATTTTCAGCAATTAGCAATGATTTTATTTATACCTATTTAAACTTTATATCATAGATATTAAGCTAGAGTTGTGTTTGCTTGTTTTACTTGCTTACTTGGTAGCATCTTCAAGAGAATATTGATGAAAATGTTCTAAAATTGACTGTTATGATAGCTACACATATTTGTTATTAAGTACCTGAATTTCTGGGACTATGTCATATATATAATATGAGACTACCTAACGAATTTCTCAGGAGACGACTTGCATATTCATCAGTATGTTTATAATTCTATTGTCAATCAATGCAAAATCCAGAGACTAGAATTTGGGAATCCCTGGGTAGCTATTTACCATGATTCATATCAGAATGACTATTGAATTTTTTAACAACATGTTCGATAGAAAAAAAATTCCAAGACATATTTTAAGCAAAATATTATAGCATGCAAATATGTAGAATGACTTTGGGAATATGGGCAAACCAAATTTAGTAAACAGGTTATAAATTCTTCTTATACATAGAAATAAGTAGTAGAGGGCTAATGAAATATCAAAGATGTCTTTCTTGTGGGGTTTGATAACGGTATTGTACACCTGAGATAATATTACAAAATTGGTGAAAAGTCAAAGTAACTTTGTTTTTTGTTTTGTTTTGTTGTTACTAGGAGGGATTGAACCCAGGGGCATTCAACCTCCAAGCTGCACCCCTAGCCCTATTTTTTATTCCTTATTTTGAAACAGGGTCCTACTAAGTTGCAGATGGCCTCACTAGGTATCTGAGGCTGGCCATGAACCTGTGATCCTCCTGTCTCAGCCTCCCAAGTACTTGGATTACAAGCATGCATGACCATGCCTGGCTATTGATCCTTTTCTATAGGTCTTCATAAAAATTTTTAACAATACTTTAAGCCTTCACAAATTATAGAGTTAGATAAGCCCAATAAACTTTACAGTGACTCCAACCTTGTGTGTACCAGTTCTTCCTTTCTCACAAACTAGTTTTTTTATGTTCAACAAACACAATAATTTTAAATATAAGGTTCTCAGCAATATCCTGAAAAGGCAACATGTTTCACATTTCTGGCCATAATGGACCTTCAAATTTTTGATTTGTAAAACTAAAGGAAGTAACAACTTACTATCTTGAAGAGCCAAGAGAATTACTCCAAGAATACCTGAGAGGTGTATGTGTGTGTGTGTGTGTGTGTGTGTGTGTGTGTGTGTATGTCCGCACATGTGTGAGCACTTTTGTACACATATACACACTTCACTTACCCATTTTTATGTTTTGAATGTATAATTTCCCCTGGAAGAGCTCATGTATTGACAATGCAACAGTGTTCAGAAGATTCTAACCTCATCAGTGAATAAATCCTTTCATGGATTAATGGATTTATTGCGTGGTAGGGTGGGCAGGTAGGGTGTAGTAGGAGTTGCAGGTAGGGTGTAGTGACCCAGGTAGGACACTGGATGCATAGCCTTGGAACGTGTATGTCCCTTGTCACCACCCTTTCTCCCTCTTTGATTCCCATCACCATTCCCCAAGCTCCACACACCCAGCCTCGCATGGACTGAAACATCTGAAATTTCCAGAACTGTGAGCAAATTAAATCTTCCTCCATCTGAGTTGTGGTCATCAGGTATTTGGGGTCACAGCAGTGAGAATAATGACTGAAATCCCCACATAGCTGCACCTATAATCTGTCCAAAATAAATTCAATTGAGATTTGCTTTTGCCAATGGAGAGAAGTTTTATTTATATATATCATGAATATATTAATCATTTATGCTACCGAACACTGACTTAAGTCATAAAGACTCCCTCTGGCTTGTATGTCTTTCCATACTCTGTTAAAAAACCTTGAGGAGATGAATGCTGACACAGCTGTGATAAATCATTTAGCTACATTGCTAAGAGGAACAGACAGTGATATAAATAGCCTTCACAAATACAGCATAACCTCAGGGCTTTTTATTCCAATAAATAAGATTTAAGTAGATATTTGTACTACATAAAATTTTGATTTTGAGTGAAAAATCATATTTCCATGTTTCCTCCTTTAAAGGTATTTTGTGCAAGCAGAGGAAATTAGTCTCTCACATTACTGGGAACATTTTGCCTAAGATGCTGCTTCAAGCTAATATCTAGTTATTGTAGCAACCTCTTGTCAATGCTGTAATAATTTATAATGAGACAAAAAATGTGCCCAGGCACTGTAGACTTTATTAATAACTTTTAAGGTCTACAATTGAGAACTTGAACCAATTATTGTAATACAGAAAGAAAGTAAAATATACTAGGGACAGAGAAATTCATAGTGTTTTATTTATACCCTTATATTACATACCATAACTCTTGGTGATAAATAATTACACTATAGCCAGGAGCAGTACACACAGGATTCAATTATTATTTGGACAGAGTAAGGGGTTTGCAATTGTGGCAAATGGAGAGGTTGTATTATTTTTATAAACAGATGATTTATATTTATAATATTCCCCTCTGGAATACTGAAAATTGGTAACAATTTGAAAATAAAACCTTAGGTGATAGCTGAGAAATACTAGAATTTTCTTGGTGAAGATGTGCACTCCAAATATAAAGTTCCCACAAGGGGTCAAGAAATATATTTTTGATAGTCATCAAACAGAATAAGTATGCTTGCTGGACTGAAATATAAAGAAGTGATGTACGTACAAGATAGAAAATTGAAAACACATGTTGAAAATTCCTCTTTGATTTGCAAACAATAGAAAAGACACACACAAGTAAACACACACACACTAACATGAAATTTATCTAGAGATGTATAAAATGTATCTAGAGATATATAGAAATAGAAATAAAATTATTGTCCAAAGAAGAATAAGAATAAGAAGATCAAGTACACAGTGCCCTCAGGGATAGTAGTTAGTCCATACACAGGAATGTTGATAAACAGAGTGGAGCTATAAGGTCCAGATCCCAAGACTTGGGTATCACTGCCTAATTATGTCCAAAGCTAAAAAGACCCTTCCTGTGAAGTAGGTCATTAGCACAGTTTGGCCCTCTGTACAGGACTCCAGACTTTCAGTTTGAAAGAATGGGTCAAGGCTATGTAATCAACATCTAATATGACTCCTGTTTCTTAAAAGAATAAATAAAGAGCCTAATCTGGAAACTTGAGTCAAAGTGAGACTCATGGAAGTCTGAAAGATCAAGCAAAATATATCTTCTGTATATCTTCTGCCTAAGATGATTTTAAAATCAGGTGTTACAAAGCACCAGAAGAGTATCAATGCCATTGTAGAAAAATTAAACACCTGGTAAAACAAAAAGTATACGTTGGAGTGAATGTAGATAGAGCAAAATGTGAAGAATATGCAATTTGACAGTCTATGAATAAAACTGTGGATGACCACTGCTATGGTTTGAATATTTGTGCCCCTAACCAATTTCATTTGAAACTGAATTCTCAATGTAACAATATTAAGAGGTGAGGCTTTTAAGAGGTGTTTATGCCTGGAGGTCCCACCCTCATATATGGACAAATGTCTTATTTAAGGCCTCCTGGGGACTAGTTCACTCTTCCATTCAATTGCCATGTGAATATATATTTTTTTCTCCTCCAAAGGATGCCACAAGGGGCCACCTTGACAGCAGAAGAACATTCCTCACCAGGTATACACGAACTGGTACCTTGGCCTTGGTTTTGGACTTCTCAGCCTCCAAAGTTATGAGAGATAAATTTCTGTTTTTGGAAATTGACAAGTTCATGGCACTGAGTTATGGTAGCTCAAACACAATAAAACTACAATCCTGAAATAAGTTTTTTAAAAAGATCAGAAATCCAGCCGGGCGTGGTGGCGCACGCTTGTAATCCCAGCATTCGGGAGGCTGAGACCGGAGGATCCGGGTTCGCGGCCAGCCTCAGCTACCTAGTGAGGCCCTCCGCAACTTAGTGAGACTTGATTTCAAAATAAAGAATAAAAAATAGGGCTGGGGGCGTAGCTCGGAGGTAGAAGGCCCCTGAGTTCAATCCCCAGTACTGCAAAAAAAAAAAAAAAAAAAAGATCAGAAATCCAAGTTAACAACTAATTTGAAATATTGGAGATAAAAGTTGCATTTTTGAAAAGATGGCAGACTATATATATAGGTAAAAAGTGTCAGTGAATTCAGAAAGTTTTTAAAGATAATACAGAAACAGCATTAATACAGAAAAGATGGACAATTAAGAGTGTTTAATTTAACTTTTAACTAAAATTTAAAAATTGAAGTTTAGAATGGAAGATTTGCATAGTTCTGGGTATGCCCAGGAGAGGAGAGAGGAAATAGATGGAAAACAAAAACAAAAACAAAAAAAAACAACTCATTGTTGTAAAATATGAGCTGTAAATTTAAAATATTGAACAAGGACACTTGGAGATAATGTAGCAAATGAACTGAATTTCACAATAGGGTTGATATGCAAAAAAAAGAGGATTCAAAATTTGCAGAGGAAAATCACTTTTAATTTCTGTGAAGAAATTTTCATATTGATGTGTTTATGTGTGTGCACATAGCTAATTATCTAACTCACTGAATGATAACTGGATAGTTAAAATAGATGGTCACACAGAGATACATATATGCATCTCTATTTAATATTTTATATTATGCATATATAATACATAGGAAAGAATGAGTAAATAAACATTTAAAAAAACCAAAGTCATATTAAGCCATTGCATTATTTTGTCTTTTAGAGGAATGTATTTGTCAGACAATGAGACCCTTAAGATAGCCAGATGCTTCTTATCATTTAGGAATACAATTGGATGAGTTAGATAACAACAGCCCCCTTGAAAATTGTCTCTGTTAGATGACTCCAGAGTTTTTTCTTTCCTTGCCCATTACTTACCTTTATATTCTTTTAAATTATTAGTTATTTTTTGGTTATTTTAGAGTAACTGAAACTCTAGTGCAAAATTAACACATGCTCTTATTTCCTTATTTCTTTCAATTAGATTATTTCTAACTTAAACATATCATATGTATTAATTTTTGATGAAATTGAACAAGACAAACCTTCCTAATCTAAATAGATTTTAAATGTAAGAAATAGCATCCTTCTATTTGTTCTATTATTCTATTCATACATGTCCTTTAAAGTTTCAATAATTCCTATTTTTTGTTTCCAAAGACCTTAATTCTCTTAAATTTACTTTGAGATCCTACTGAGACCCTATTACCACAAAGAATCTCAAAATAATAGTAAGATTTTATTTTTGATAGGTAAAGACTAAACACTCTACCATCATCACAAAAAAATGTGGTGGTTTGGGAAAAATAAAATCTTTTATTTCTCTGACACTTAAAAAAAAAAGTTCTCATCTTATTTGAAAGTTTGCTGGGAATACAGAATCATGGACTCTGGTTTATAAACTCTTATTGCTTGTCAAACAAATAATCAAGAACAAATAGATAAAGATTTTAGGCAAACCAGCATTCCAGCTAAACAACAACAAATTAAAAAAAATTACTTGTTTTTTGTAATGCAGATTGAAATAAGTAATAAATTTACTTGTTTTTTGTACTGCGGATTGAACTCAGGGATGTTCTACTTCCAGGCTACATGCCCAGCCCTTTTTCTTTTTAGGTTGAAGCAGAGTTTCCCTAAATTGCTGAGGCTGGTCTCCAACCTTTGATACTCTTGTTTCAGCCTCCCGGGCCCTGGAATTACAGGCATGAGCCACCAGGCCCAGCTATCCATATACATTTGAGCAAGGTAGGCAAATACTAAACCCACCACTTCTTTTCTCACAGCAGCTTCAAACACCACTGGAAAAGTGCAAGGAAGAAAGTGCAAGGGAGGATGAAAAAGTAGTGTTTGGCCAAGTGGTCCTTGAGCTGCTGAGTCCAGGAAAAGTGTAGATTGTGTGTGAATGAGACAGTTATTACTATTGCCAGTGCTGACTGTAAGAATAGAGCCCATCCAAAATTCTAATGCTTTTTATTTTCAGTCATTGTAGTAAGATATTTTCTTTCAGGTAAACATTTAGTGAATTACATAATCACATTTCCATATTTGCACTCTTCTTTACCCTAGAGAACAACTCTGTCTTCTCAATCTATCTTTGTTTGGATTTTGATTTTGTCTAATAGTGTACGTAGAAACATAAATTTAACAAGGTACATGAGGTAGATTCTCTTTAAAACTGGCAGCTAGCTGCCAAAATTAATGACAAAAACAAACAATAATGGTACAAACACATACTCTTCTCATATAGTTTAACTCTTTGAAGCTCTCTTTCTCACTCTTACTCTGACTTTGAACAATATCATGAAATTTAATTGATGTTCTGAGATTGCTTTTACTTATTTATTTATTTATTATTTATTTATTCATTCTTGGGATTGAAGCCAAGAGCTTTCTACCACTAAGCTATACTCCCAGTAGTGTGTGTGTGTGTGTGTGTGTGTGTGTGTGTGTGTGTGTGTATGTGTTACTGGGGATCAGAAGTTTTCTAGCTTCAAACTACATTCATAGACCTATTTTATTTTTTATTTTGAAACAGGGCCTCACCAAGTTGTTGAGGGTCTCACTAAATTGCTGAGTCTGCTTCGAACCTGTGATTCTCCTGTCTCAGCCTCACAAATACCAGGATTACAGGAATGTACCATCAAGCCCAGCTCCTCCAGCTCTTTTGTCTGGGCCTTCCAAATACTGGAATTACAGGTGTGCATCACCATGCACTGCTTCTTTTATTTTTTGATTGACATGTAATATTTGTACATATTTATGAGGTACAATATGAAGTTTTGATTCTTGTGTATTGGTAGTGAGAAACTCAGGGTAAATAGTATGTCTACCTAATTAAGATTTAATCATTTCTTTATGCTGAGTGCATTCAAATTCCTCTCTGCTAAGAATTTTAAGATACATAATATAATATTATTAATTATATTAATTATATCCCCCCTGCTGTGCCATAGAACACCAGAACTTAACTCACCCCATCAAATTATAACATGATTCTCTTTCCTCAATTGCTTCTCTAGTTTTCTCAGTCTCTGGTAAACATTATTCTATAAGCAGATTCTAGGAGATAAACATTTTTATATTTCATATATGATTAAGATCATATGACATCTTTCTTTGCCTGCCTTATTTTACTTAACATAATTGTTTACCAGGTCTACCTACATTGTCTCAAATGACAGGATTTCATGCTTTTTATCCCAGTACTGGGTATGTACTCAGAGGAAATGAAATCAGCATGTCAAAAATATATATCTACATATATCTCCATGTTTATTGAAGCAATATTCACAAGAGCCAGGTTATGCAATCAACCATTAACCTACATATCTATCAACAGACAAATAAAGAACTGCATATAACTACATGTATATCTAATTGCTATATATAGATATACAGTAATTAAAGGTGAGATTGATATGTATACACGCATACAATGGAATTTCATTCAGCCATGAAAAGGATATTCCAGGACTTCTGAGTTTAGAAGGAGATGCAGAAGCATCTTTTTCCTACCTTCTTAACTACTCAATTAAGAATGCCAGAATTCTTACAAGAAAGACCAA
>PVLC010025336.1:0-23761 GCA_004027655.1 Graphiurus murinus | reverse complement strand
CTTTGTGACTGACTAATCTCACTTAACATAATCTTTTCCAGTTGCATCCATTTCCCTGCAAAGAACATGATTTTATTCTTCTTTATGGCTGAGTAAAATTCCATTGTGTACATATCCCATAGTTTTGTAATCCATTCATCTGTGGTTGGACATCTTGGCTGCTTCCATAGTTTGGCTATTGTGAATTGAGCTGCTATAAACATAGATACACATGTATCAATAGAAATTTCACAAAAGAAGAAATACAAATGGCCAATAAATGTATGAGGAAATGTTCCACATCATTGGCAATCAGGGAGATGCAAATCAAAACTACCCTAAGATTTCACCTAACTCCAGTCAGAATGGCAATCATAAAAAACACGAACAACAACACCTCCTGGCGAGGTTGTGGAGAAGTGGGAACCCTAGTACATTGTTGGTGGGATTGCAAACTCGTGCAACCACTGTGGAAGACAGTATGGAGGATCCTCAGATGATTGGGAGTGAACCTACCATATGACCCAGCAATACCACTACTGGGTATATACCCAACAGAATGGAAACCAAATTATCAGATTGCCCTTTCTTCTTAAGGAACTTAATAAATTAAAACTTAAAAATATCAAAAACTCAGATTATTCTTCCTATCACATTTCAGTTGCTTCTGAAATTTATTTTAGGAACTCAAATCAATTTATGATGCTCCTCTGCATAAACACCTCTAGTAACTCCAAGTGTCCTGGATTAACCTCTCAAGAACATGGTGTATGCAACTATTGCAAGCTGGTTCTCAGTATCATTTTCTTCTCTTCCCACCTACTTCATGCCATAGTCACATTAAACTTTAAATGGCTCCCTGCATATGCCATATCTTTTCCTCACTGTGCTTTTTTGCACCTGTGCTGAGCACTCTTCCTGGAATGCTCTCACTGCTTTTTCCTGATAACTTTATTACTATTTTAAGAAAAAATAAAGATTGTACATCCTATCTTTTCATACTCTATCATAGTTCTTGAATGTGCTTATGCTTTTTTAAATTTTATTTTTTACATAATTTTAGTTCTGATATTCCATTGACCTATCTTTAAGTTCACTGATTATTTCTCGTTCTTGTCACATCTACTGATGAGTCTGTCAAAGGCATTCTTCCTTCCTGATAGTATGGATTTGATTTCTAACATTTCTTTTCTATTTTTTTTATAATTTCTATCTTTCTGCTTATATTACCATCTGTTTCACATATTATCTACATTTTCTGATAGAGACCTTAATGTGTTAATCATAGTAATTTCAAGTTCCCTGTCTGATAATCTCAACATCTGTGTCATATCTGAGTTGTCTTCGCTGTATTTGTCTTACCTTTCTCATTAATTATAATTTTGTTGTTGTTGTTTAAAACTGAATATGTTGTATCTGGTATTAGGAACAGAGATAAGCAGTACGTAAGTCTGAAAATTTATGTTAATTTTGCTAGGTTCTGATCTGTGTTTAAAAATTGTTATAACTCTAGAAACAAGAGGCTTCAGTTTCCTTTGATGTTCTTGGTTTTATCTGTCCTCTTGGATTTGAGGGCTTCCCTATGCATTGTTACCTAGAAATAATCTGATTCTTGCATTTATTTATTTATTTATTTATTTATTTATTTATTTATTTATTTATTATTTTGGGGTATCTCTTTCCTTCTCTATTTTTCATTATAGGATGAGAGTAACAACCTCTAAGCTCTTTCTATTTTGGAATTGAAATTTGAAGTTCAAGGTTGTGGGGTTTTTTTATGTGTCTGTTTTTTTTGGTTTTTTTTTGCTTTTGTTTTGTTCTGTTTTTATCTTCCTTATATTGCTGATAAAAGTAACTACTTATTATGTCTCCCATATCATTTATATCAACAAATTGCCACTTAACTATATATTCGACTTTTAGTTATTGATAGAGGACATGTCTGATTATTTAATGTGGAAAAAAAGTAAAGTTTTCATTCCCAAATGAGAACCCACAGAGGTGATTCATTAAGATCATGCAGGGGAGTAAGCCCAGCTTATGTGTATTTGGTGGAGACTCCAAGACAGGCAGAGGAACGTGAAATCTTCATGGTGAATACAAGGAATACTTCAACTAATCTAGGATTGGAGGTTGTTGGCATGGGAAAGCTGTAGATGAGTTAACAAACAAGAATAATTTCTGTAATTGGTTCCGGGAACATATCTGTCTTTTTAAAGTTGGGCCTGTATAGAAACTGGGACAAAAATTAAGGAAGCTGGCAGTCATTGACCAAGTCTTGACCATTTGTGGGTTAGTGCTGTAGAAGTCATCATTTGGCCTCCTTAACTGATTCAGGTTGAAGTTCAGTGGTCCATTTTTATGTATATTCTGGTCTTTCTTTATTTCTGTACTTGGTTTCTCCATGAACCTCACCCTTCTCTTTAAGGGCAAGATCTTTCATCTCAGTGTCCAGTCCAAGCTAGAACAAAGTACATAAATGCCCAACACAAATTTGCTGAAACACAGCTAATTAATAAATTACAACTTCATTTTATTATCAGAATAACTTCATAAAGTTTCCAAATTTAAGAATAATATACAGATTTATTTTAGATTAAGAAACTGGGACCCATACAATTATATGCCTTATATTGAGTTTATGGGTTATAAATGCTAAAACAGAGCATAATAAACTTTGGTTTTTGGTTCACAGCAAACAATAGCTTTGTTTTTCATACAATATCTTTAATATTTATCCCAATACATTCATCTTACAATCAGTGCATACTCTCTTTGTGCCAGTCTTCATGTTATATGTATTCACTTTCATTACTTAATCTTAGTCTAATAAAATCTTAATGATGCTTATATTTTAATCTTAGACAAAATTAATGCATTTTTAACTTCACAATATTTTATATCCATTTTTACTTATAAAATGTATTTGATTATTTACATTAAATATTTTAAACATTAATTAATACAAGGCAGAATTACATATTCTTGACCTCAATATTTTTCTATCATAATTTTCTTTAAACTTTTATTATGGTAAACACTGTATATTGTATAGTAAACTTCAATAAAGTCACCTACTCTGCATCTGTAGAAAATCATTCCTTTTTTATTAGATATTTTCTGTACTTTGCTTCTCAATTTTCCTTCTTGACTATAATTAGAGGTGGAGGCTTCCTTCCCAGTCTCCTCTCCTAACATTATACAACCTTTCAGATTCTTCTATTAATGCAAAACACTAAATGTTGCTCATGGCAACAACAATCACAATCCAAAACATGTTAGTTACAGTGATGTTGTCTTTCCTGGTAGTTTTTTAGTGTCTGGATGCTCTTCATGCCCATGCTTTATTAAAATAAGACTGATATAAGGCAGTTGGAAATATTTATTTATGTGCGGTATAAACATAACTTAGAACACTGTGAGGGCTTTTCTTTTATTAGCTGAGTTTGTAGAAGATATCCCAGGAGAGAAGACATTGTAATACTAATAGCAAATACAGACCAACAAATTCTCATATCAATTGATTTGTTTTCAGATCTGATAAAACAAAAATCACCCATTCTGTGGAACCCTGGGGCAAAAAGTGATATAAAAATGCAAACATTTTGAGCAAAAACAAATAACAAATAAAACTCAGCCTTGCAGCTCTATTTCACTCAAAAAGCTTCCCCTATAAATTAGAGCAATGTGGTCTCCAGGAAAGCTTGTCTTTCACTCCCAAAGGTTAAATGACATTAAATTTCAGCAAATAGAAGAAACTGTAATGCCTGAGGACTGCCCTTGATCAAATATCCAATACTCATTCCGTTTATTGTAAACAGGTGAATTCTGGTTAATTCTAGATGGATTGAAACAGCAAGAAACTTGAATATGAAATTTAGGCTGAAAAGACTGCTCCTGCAGGCACACTCAGAAAAACAAATAGCTTTTATTTTCAGTGGGCTCAAAAGTGGTTACAGGAAAGCAAATGGAGAAATATAAATGTGGGTGGACCACAGACAGAATAACTGAAAATATATTTTTGTTTCAAAAAGGTTGAATTTTAAGGCCAAATGATTTAAGAAAAAAAAAAAGCCCAACATGGTCACAAAACCAAACAGTGAGTGATTAAGTTCATTTTGCCTGACAGAAGAATCTTATCAGTCACCCTTTCCTTTGTATGCCCTTCTTTCTTTTAGCTTAAGTCATGGAGCAGGTATGGCTCTGAAAGTCCTAAGGTAAACCTTCAGGGCTGTGAAAAATAGGGGCATACATTGCTGAAGATAAACGTGAGGTACATAACAATTATAGTCCAAGCCCAGTTTATTCTAAAAAGAACAAAGAAATTCTATTTTAAAAAGCAGAGGAAAATGTGCTGAAATTGCAGCAATTCTAGAATGAGGATGGTTCATCAGCAATGAGATAAACAAAAATGCTGGCAAGGATGTGGGGAAATAAGAGCTCTAATACACTGCTGGTGAAACTGCAAACTAGTACAGCCAGTGTGGAGATCAGGGTGGAGGTTTCTCAGAAAATTAGCAATGGCATCACCATATGATTCAGGAGTAGAGCTCTTAAACATCTTTCCAGAGGAATTAAAATCAGATGATTATATTGATTTTTGCATATCCATGTTCATAACAGTCAAGTTATGGAACCAGCATAGGTGTCCATCAACAGATGAATGGATCATAAAACTATGGTATAAACACACAATTCATTTTTTTTTTCAAAAGGGAAGATGACAATTTTTGTTGCTATTACAAAAGCAAAAGCTTTTAACTTCAGTCATTTGAATAATCCCAAGAGCAGACTAAGGGCTTAATCCTCACACAGGCATCAAGTCAGGCATAGTAGGTAGCTACAAATCATATGAGAAAAAGGTTTCCTTCCTACCTAGAGCACTTTCTCATGCTTTGGAATTAGGTTAAGAAACTCTGCAAACCTAATCAGTTCCCTTTAATTCTCTCTATTATTTAAAAAATGAGATCTAGGTATTGACTAGCTATCTAGTAAAAGACTAGTCACTAAACCCCAGCCTAAGAGTTATCCGTATTTCCTTTAAAACAAACAGGGGAAGCTGGTTAAGAAGTGTACCTTTCCGAGGGACCAATTGTGAGTCCCAAAAACACAGACCACGCAGGCCCAGACCTGTTTCACCTAATGAATGTGGAGGAAATGGAGGAAAAGACAGTCAGCTGAGGAGTGCCAGAGCTCTAGCACATCAGGGGGAAGAGGGGAAAAGTTGAATAGAGAGTAAGAGTTGAAATAATGTCACATATGTATGCAAAATTACCAATTGCAATCTCAAAGATATGTGTGGGGAGGAGGATGGGACTCAGAGGGAAGTGCTCAAAGAGTTACATGAATGTATGTTTCTATCACTCTATACCCCAATATGATGTATAATTACAATGCATCGAATTTAAAAAGTGATGTTCAGTAACATAACTATGCTTTCAATGGCACAATTTTCTTTTTTTTTTTTCTTCTTTATTTTTGTATGGGTGCATTGTAATCATACATCTTTGTTAGGTACAAGCTGGTAAAGGTATACATGCATACATTTAACCTTTCTTACCCAATTCCTTTCTTAACCGATTCTTACCCTACTTCCTCTACCTCCCTCCTTCTCAAGTTCAGTTTAGTGATTGCCTTTGATATGTTTGTGAAATTTCAATTTTCAATCCGTCATTATTTAAAGATTATATACAGATACACATGTACACTCATGCACATGCACACATGCATACATCCATGTGTACACACACGCATACCAACACACACAGATAGGTAGAGAGGTAGATAGATGGATGAATGGATAGTTAAATGTTGAATCAGAAGCCTGAATGAGGTTATTCCAGTTTTCTAATAATGTAAAAATAATTGCATTGGCATGTGGAATCAGCACTTCTATCCTTTTTTTGTTCATGGACACCCACAACAAAACACCATCTAATTTATTCTTGTAGTGGAATGGTCCCACGGACTGAAGACATTTTAGACCTCTTTTTATTCAGTGTGAAATAATTCCAAGTACTTGTTATGTAGTATAATGATAATTGAATCCAAGGACACTAGAAAAAGATATGAAAATGTATAAATAATTACTTTCAAAGAACTTTTGAAAAGATAATGCTTTAGTATTTCTGTTCCAAATCCAGTTTAGTTCCTTCTTATATGTTTGAAATTGAACAAGTTATGTGATCTATTTTAGGTTAATTTTCTTTATTTAGTATTATGTAGAAGGTATACTGTTGAACTTAAGTGATGTCAAGCAAGTAAATATCAATGTGCATTTTAAAGAATATATGTGTGTATATGTATACTCTCAATGATTATTTTCATAATAAATATGTTAAATAATTCTTAACCTGACTTCAGTAGTTTCTAAAAGATTCTAAAGGGCAATGCCATCACTTAAAGAAGCAAAATAAAGGGGAAAAAAGGCATCAAACAGAAAACACGTTGAATATTGTTACATGATTAAAAAGAACTGTATAGAGGGAAAATTCCTGTCATCAGCTTTATCGGACTAAAATTGAATTGGTCATTTGTGGGTTTTTAAGGACCTTATAGTTATGAAGTCCTCTTGAGAACATGCTATGACAACTGAGAAAAATCACTGAGAGAACAAAACTAGTTAAACAGAGAAGATGGGAGATTACAAAAAGAAGACTATAAAATAAGAAATGAGTGCTTTAGGGTGTCCCTCTGCCCCATGCATCCACTACAATTAAATCAACTTCTTTGCTTATCGAGGATCTCTCGTTTTCATCTGGAGACCCTCCTATGCCCCATCTTCTCCCTAGCATCCACATATTAGGGAGAACATATGCTTCTTAACTCTTTGTGACTGACTAATCTCACTTAACATAATGTTTTCCAGTTGCATCCATTTCCCTGCAAAGAACATGATTTTATTCTTCTTTATGTACACAATCATATCTCACTGAAGTGAACCTTAGGGGGAGGGAGGGGGAGGGAATGGGGTTGGAATTGGGGAAGGGGTCAAATGAGAATTGTGTGCAGATATGTTGTTAACAATTTGTACTTAACAAAGATGTATGCTATATTGCACGAATTACTACGATAAAAATTAAAAAAAAGAACCCATGAAAATAAGAAATGAGTGAGTAGTAAGGCACTGACTTACTGTTTATAAAGAAAGAGAGACATTCAGATGGTGCACTGAAAATCTTTTCACTAGTCTTTAATATAAAAGACATTTTATTCTACTGAAGTTCATAAGTAGAATAAGTTTGAAATAGTAGATAAACAGCTGATTCTTGGAAGCTGAAACTGGGCTTTTGCACAAGGTCTAGCCTTTTATTATAGCACTGGTGAATAGTAGAGCAGAATTTGTTCTTTCAGTTACAAAGAAGCAAACATCCCTCTCAACATCATAGATTTTTTAGCTACATTTTATGTTCAATAATGATTTGTGTTTTATAGAAAAATTAGCTGGATATTGGAAAAGACTCTTTTTTTTTTTTAACCTCTTATTCACAGCAGTCATCCAGAAAAAAAATAGAATCCTCACTTTGAATTAAAGAGAAAGTCCATGTTGATACTAAATTAGTGTTTTCAAGTTGAGTGAAATTTTTTTGGCTAAAACTTGAACAGTGAAATTATGTTGACCTTCATTGAGAAGAAATATTGAGTCCAAACTCCCTAAATGTTAACTTTTGAACCAAATTAGTGTTTAGAATGATTATAATAATTTGATGTTTCTGCTAATAGTTTTTGTATAACAGCAGCATATTTGACCTTTTTAAAATGTCAGAAATAATATTTAATATTAATATGCTCCTCAGCCACTTTAAACACTCAGGTAATATTTAATATTAAAAATAATAATCTTGATATTTGTGCTCAAAATGTCATCATATATTGCTTGAAGGATGATTCAATGTCTCTCTAAAATTGATGAATTCAAATATTTCTTCCACAAAGTACTTGAGGAGTTGAAATGGATAAAAGTAATTTATTTTATAAAAATCAAGTAGGATATACTCAACATAAAGTGAAGTGCAATGAAATCCAGTTGCATCAAGGTCATTTTTATTGTGGAACTAATAAAAGTTTAGAAAATGAATGGTAGGGAAGAAAAATTGACATCTTGATATCATCTAAGCCTCTAAGTAAAAAGTTCAGAGGAATATTGGAAGACCAATATTTATGGAAACATTGTTACATTGAAATTTCAAATTATTTTTACTTTTAGCAGTATACTTGTGCTCTTTTCACTAATTATTATAAGCTGGAGTTGAACACCCAAACTTAAATATTTCTGATAACTGGAATATCCATTTTCCTTATTTTAATACTAGTTTGAATGGCAAGCAATTTATATAAGTTAACATATAGTATTCTTGAGCAATACATGCGAAGTATTTAGAAATGTGTTTCTCATGTATCTGAATTAGAAAATAATATTTTTGAAAAGAAAGTTGACATGCAGTGTCCTGCCTGCTACTATAAATTTTATATCAGGAAATATCTATGTGGCATTTATATATCTCTTCTGACTCTATGTTGAGTAGGAAAAATAGCCACTCTGTCTAAAAATGTTTTGAAGAATAAAATGAGAAGCTGATGGCCAATATAGTATATAGCTTGGTCCATGGTATTTGCTTCATAAAAAGCAGCAAAGATTTTGAGACCCAATGTTAACAATTTGAAAGAATTTAAACATGAAACAACAGACAACCTGCTGTTTGTAACCTGTTTTCACAATTAGTAACTGCATGGCTTAAGCAATATTGTGTTTGCATTTTAGGGGAAAAAATCAGTTACAGTGTGGAAAACCATACTAACGATGGTTTTCTGATCAGTAATGTTATTCATTACTATTCTGGATTCCCATTCTGAATAACCAGAGGGAAGTATTTTCTATCAATGAAATATGAATGGAATCATTCTAGTCATTTCTAAAGGAAACTTTTGAGAGCTAAGAAACAAGAGACCACCTTCTCTTCCCTTGCCAATGAATGCAGTGTGCTTCTGATTGTACCGAGAACCCCCAAGTGTGAATTCCGTAGTAAAGAATAGCTGAAGCAGTGGTTAATTTGAACGAGCATACTTGTGCAAACATTTATGGCGTTGTATTAGGGCATGAGTGGTAGACAGAAAGAAAATTGATGTTGAAGATTGGAAAAACACCACGCCATGTTCTTTCTGCAAGCCAGAAACTCTTATCAGCAGAAATTTGTGGTTCTGGTGATTATTTTAAGGAATAAAGTTGAAGTTCCATGAGAAGAATTCAGAAACAAATATTTAAAAGCATGTGGCTCCTCTACTGGATACCATTGTTAATTCAAATGAAAGAAAATTAGACAATTGGAATAAAAGAATGAAAAGAAATAGACTTTATCAAATCAGGAAACTTTAGAGTTCAAAGAGGATTCTTAACCTTAAAAGTAACAGGCAAAGTAATTAAAATGTTTGAGTTAGAAAAAATTTAAAGTTAGCCTATACAGAAGGATCAAAATAAGGTTATTAGCCGGGCGTGGTGGCACACGCTTGTAGTTCCAGCATTCGGGAGGCTGAGACCGGAGGATCCGGGTTCGTGGCCAGCCTCAGCTACCTAGTGAGGCCCTCCGCAACTTAGCGAGACCCGGTTTCAAAATAAAGAATAAAAAATAGGGCTGGGGGTGTAGCTCGGAGGTAGAGCGCCCCTGAGTTCAATCCCCAGTACCGCAAAAAAAAAAAAAAAAAAAGGTTATTAAAAAAGGAAGCCATGTATAGGGAGGAGAATCAATGACAAATAAAAATAACAACTTCATCTGGATTTCAGAATTTCTATACTCCTCTACTTATTATGAACAGCTCATTCTTCTTACTTATGAATCAAAAGGGTTGAGGGATTATTTTAATTATTATATCTTCCACCATTGACATTCATATGGTAGGAGAGGCACATAGGCATGCAAATATCCTAACGTTTGTTTTATGTTTCCATATCTCCTAGATATCTAAAATATTAAGCTTGATCTTGTGATTGAGTAAATATTTGGATCATTTTTCCAATGTTTCCTGAGAATTTATTTTTTTTTTTTTAATGAAATAGTCTATGTAATTGTTGAAAAATAAGACAAACATTAAAGAATTGCAATTCTGACTTACTAGAATTAGTTATGGTCAAGTGAGTTACCTGGGCCCAAAAACTATGAGCAAAAGTTGTTGAATTAACGCTACATAGTAGCCTCTAAGGGATAGTGCTGGATTATAATGTATTGTGTCCTTACTCAAAATGGGCTAAGAAAAGAAACTAAGAAAAACAAACACAAAATAAATATTAAAAAAATGTTAAAATAAACAAGCAGGAGACAGAGTAGTCCACTAGAATAATGGCTCCATTAAAAAGAGGAGAGTTATCCAAGATGTGAAATTAAGTAAAATGAAATAATTTGATGGATATGATGAAAAAGAGGATAGAACCAAGTAATAGGTGAATATGAAAATTGTCCAAGGAAGAAACAAACACATGAGATATTTGAAGCATGGAATATTAGTAGATAAAGACTTAATTATTTGCAATTTAAGCTATTTGACCATAAATACTTTGTGGACAATTGGACAGAAAGTTGAAAGCTCAAAAGAGACAACATTGTACGAAATACTTATTTAAGCTGGGTGTGGTGGCTCACTCTTGTAATCCCAGTACTTGGGAGGGTGAGACTAGAGATCCAGGTTCGCGGCCAGCCTCAGCTACTTAGTGAGGCCCTCTAAAACTTAGTGAGACCCTGTTTCAAAATAAACAATAAAAAAATAGGACTGGGGGTGTAGCTCAGAGGTAGAATGCCCCGCTTTCAATCCCTAGGGGGAAAAAAAAAGAAATACTTATTTAAGGATCTTTGATTTGGTAACAGTATTAAGATCTAATAGATATTGAGTTTGCTAAGAAAACTGTCAAAGACAAAGAAGACCAATAATAGACCCTGAGGAATGTTTATGTTTAAAAGACACCCAGAAAATAAAAGATCATTTAAAAGTAGGCTGAGAAGCAGATCATGTAGTATGAGAGAAAGCATTATTTTATGGGCCACAAAACTAGAGTAAGAGATGATTTCAGAACAGTAGGGCAGGCCAACAGATTCAGAAACTACTATAGATTAAACAATATACATTATTGCATATATATAAAGAATGAAATTATGTTATTTGCAGGGAAATAAGTGGAACTAGAGAGTATTATGCTAAGTGTGAGCAGCCACTTTCAGAAAGTCAAGAGTTGTATGCTTTGTCTCATATGTGGAAGCTGGAGAGGAAGTAGGAAACATAAGGGACTTTAAATAATGTGGAGAGAGATTTGTAGAATAGAGGAAAGAGATTGAAGAAGGGAGTTAGGGAAGGGAAGAGGGAGGGTTGAAGAAGGGAACAGTTTAAATAATGTTGTGGCAATATGTGAGCATCTTACTATCAATTTCACTAATGTGTGGGGAGGAAGGAGGAAGGAGTCGGGTGGATGTGGAAGGAAACACATCAGGAACCCTGTGCATGTATGTTTTTATCATATTGGATCTCACCATAAAGTATAATTGCAATGCACCAATATAATAATAAAAAGAAAATAATCTGAGTAGTTATTTTTAGATAGTTCCTTTTTTCTTTTTTTTTTTTTTTTTTGAGGTAGAGTTCAGGGCCATCAGATTATATTAAGCGAATAATGGTCAGGTCACAAGTTTTTTAGAAGTATAATTTCTTCACAAGAGTGAGTAGACAATATAGAAGACTATCTTTCCTGTACTGAGGGCATGGTTAAGGTGAGGATGATTTTGCATAGCAGTTTAGGAGTCCTGGGTACTAATATGAAGGTACAGACAGTCCAATTTTGCTAGGATTTTGGCTGTCCTGGACTGATAGGACAGAAGTCACCAGGGCAAGGGATTTCATTATATTGCGCATTGAGCTTTTGAAGTGATGAATCAAGGGTTCTAAAACTATTATTAAAAAGAAAAGAGTGACAGGAAGTAATACATATTCGAGTTACATTAATCTAGAAACAGTCTAATTACAGCTATCACCAGACATATTGAGGGAGATATTTTAAATGTAGATTGTAGGTAACTTATATTTTGCATTTTAAGATATATCAGTACCCTTAGAGTTCTGTGTAATATATAGTGTAATAAATTTTGAACTTTGTCTGAAATGCAATAAAAAGATGAGAAGATTAGACACAGAAATTCAAGTAATTTTAAGATTCAAGTAATTTTAAGAAAATACTTACAAATTGCCAATAAAGCACTGGATTCAGAGTTGAGATTACCTAGATTTAAACGGGTTTCTACAACTTTCTACCTGTAAATTTATGGACAGCAGAACTGTCACTAGTAACATATTTATGAAGTCATGGCAAGGTACTCAGCAAAAGAAACAAGTAAAGTTTGCAAATAAAAAGACGCATAGGAAATAAACTAGAATACTGGAGGATAATTCTGTATTCTTAAAGCTGACAGTAGTAACACAGTATTTATTTTCAGAATTATAAGCTATTAAAGTATTTTGAGAACATATTTTCCAGTGTACTTTTGTTGTCATATATTTTTGTTGTTTTTCAGTATTTTACCTATATCTTCTCTTACCTTACTAGCTTATTCTCCCTTAAATTATGGATAGGACTTTATTTGTACTCTGGGAAAATACAAAATTCCATATAGACAGAGAATTGAAGGACTGACATTTCATTTTTTTTTTACTATAAGTAAATTTGAACTTTAGTACATTACAGAAATCTCTCAAAATGCTGCCTAATTTTGAAAAAAGAAGGTGTAAAGGCAGCACTTTTAACGAAATAAACTTAAGTAATATATTTTGTGCAAAATAAAAAATTAGAGTTTGAAAAATTGGAGACATGAAACCAAAAATATTTTGCACAAACATTATTCTATCAATATTATGTATGAGACTAAAATGGTCTGATACAAATTGTCATCCTACTAATGGGATAGTGAAGTTTGAAATAAAGAAAAAAATTTTTTTACCTTTGTATTTACAAAGTAATTTTTATTTACTCATTACATGTACAGAAAATTAAAACCTTTTCCTCAAAAAATTGTACTTGCTAATTATGAATAAAAATCCAAAGTTTCCATGTAAGTTTAATAACATAATAAGAAATAAAAATAAGTATCTTAAAACACATTGCATTTTGTATGTAGATAATTTGATGAAAAGATAGGTTATCAGGGACACCATTCAAAGTTTTATGTAAAAAAAATAAAAATAGCTTAATATTGTACTGTATCCTTTTGGGATATTTTAGTATATCTGTGGGGGTTTTTGCCATCATAAATGCAAGGTAATTATCAACAGTGTAGAAGCTCAATCCCAGTACATTCCAGACAATAAGTTATACTAATTTTTATTACATAAATACATAAGAATCATAGGTTTTTACATATAATTATTTCTAATGAAAAGGGATTTGTTCTCTTGTCACACAACTAGAAACTTCATTCAATTTGTTTTCATCAAAAAGATTAAAAAAGACAGATGACAGTGAACATTAGGGGGCAAATTGAATAAAATTATTAGATATGAAGTTTGGGGACAAGTAGAATGCAAAAAATAGACAGACATGCATTTAACCTTGCAAGCATGGGGCAATAAGACTCACATCCAAACTTGAAAAAATCCTGCTGAGAGGATAAGAGTTATAATCACATTTACTGACAGTGAAGGTTATACATAAACTTTCCAATGCAGCAACTTGCAAAAAAGGTGAGATTCATTGGATACTTTGCTCTTTGGACACTTACAACCCAAATCATGTCAAGGAAAACAATTTATTTTATTCAAAAATAAACACATAGCTATCAGTATGTTGTGGAAAATAATTATTTTTATATCTGTCATATGTTGTGAGCCATCAATACTGTGCACTCAAGGTGAGCAGAGATGTTTCTGTAGACAATTATTACTTCATAATATGTTTGCCTCATTTGTCCTCACATTTCTGGTGACTTTATTCATCTGCAACCTGTTCTGGGTGGTCTCAACCTGCTTTACTTGTTCCAATTCATGTTTTCCACCTTTCACACCCTGCCCCAATACTTTCTTATTGTTAGGTTTTTCATCAGTGTTTGCCTGGAATTGCAAGATTACATGGATGGGAAATGAATAGGTGAAGTAGTGAAGTGGACAGACAGAATCTTGCAGCAGGGGTAGCTGGGTCCTTTGCATAAATTCCTCTCCTTTTCTAGCCCAGTGAGGAAATATTGAGACAAAGCATTCAAGAAATAAACCAAGTAGCTTATTTTACTTCTTGAATGCTTTATACAAAGTGGGAGTCTTCACATTGACCCTCCCTCCTTCCTTTCCCACCTTTTTTTTTCAGGTCTCTGAGTTTATATTCTTGAACTATAGCCTAACATTTGTATTTGAAATATTTGGCTCAATTCTGCCATGCGGGAAAGTTAGCCAAAATAGTTGATGAAAAGTGTGAGCAGTAGACAAGGCGCTTGATAAATATTTGCGAGTGAAAGAATAAGAATGGAAATAATACTAGAAGAGGTTTTGCCACTGCTCCTTACTCAGCCTTCATTTCAATCCTTTGTGTAAACACATTCCAGAGTTTCCAAGGAGAAATAGCCCTTTCAGCTTTTCAAGGGAAGAACATTGAGGCTCTCCTCATGGAGATAGTGAAAAATAAATAGTTAACCCACACTAATAAATGTATTTGTCCTTAATGTGAATATTTGTCTGTCTATCTATGTACCTATTTTATATTGCCCCCACTATAATCAATTAAGGAACAATATTTTAAGTCTTCTTCATATCTATAGCTCTTAATAGCTAAAATACAGTATGGAGCTCATAGTAATTTTTTTCAATTTTTTGAATTGATATACCAGGTACTCTTGTGGGTTTGGGAAGAAACAGGCAAAATATACTTTGCTCTCTGAGTTTATAATCTTCTTAGATATGATTATTATATCATAATGCATAATAAACAAATTAATATACAAATGTGCATGAATATGTATATACTTATATATTTATACTTATATATATATTTACAAAACTTATAGATATATAAAATCATTTATTTGATGATAAGGCTTATAATGTAGTAAAGATAAAGCCAGAGAGAGAATAAAGATGTTCTGACAAAGGTGGACAATGATATATATGTATATGTAATTTAATGTACACACCTACACACACAAATAGAATACCTTAAAAAGAAAGAAATTCGTTTTTAAGATGTCTTTTTCTAAATAAGCAAATATTGAACAAAAAGTATATTTAAAAAAGAAATATAAAGGCAATAAAAAGTAGAAATTATGACCTAATAAATAAAATATATGAAAATTTGTATTAAAATATGTCTCTAAGTAAAAGTGGTTCAGACAATAAGATTTAGGGAGATTGAAGTCAATGAGATGTGGAATTGGGAGGTCCAGCTCCCATTCCTCCAGAAAAAAACTAATTTGACAACAATTAATGAACTCATATAACATTCTAAACAGTTCAAAATCCATTTAAGGACTTCTATCACTCATTGCAGATGAGAACAAAACTGAGAATAGCAGGCTTGCAGAAGGTAAGAAGAGGAATTTAATATTACCTATGTCAACTACTTGTTCCTCAAAGTGGCATATATTTATATGTATAATATCATAGCTGGATAAGTAGATTAGTAAAGGTATAATTAAGATACTGAAAAAGAGATACTATGGATAAGTGAGTAGAGAAAAGTTTTTAAAATAAGGAAGATTATACCTGGGACCCCAAAGAACAATGGCCCAGAACCTCTAGGTAGGCTGACTGGTGAAGGTTTTTTGCTATCAATTTCATCAAAAAGACTGAGAGAACTTTTAAATATGAATTGCCAATATTCTATTAAGGATTTTTGCATCTATGTTCATTAGGACATTAGTCTGTAATTTTCTTGATATATCCTTATCTGGTTTTTGTATCAGGGATATCTACTTTCATAGAATAAAATTGGGAGCACCTTTCTTCTTTCTGTTTTATCGAATAATTTGAGGAGCATTGGCTTAGCTCTTTAAAAATCTGTGGAATTCAGCTGGATACCCACCTGGTCCTGTATTTATTTTTGTTTTTGTTGTTGTTAGAAGGCTTTTTAAAAATTATTTCTTCAATCCCATTGCTGCTGCTGCTTCTTCTTCTTCTTCTTCTTCTTCTTCTTCTTCTTCTTCTTATTATTATTATTATTTAGTTTTCTATTTCCGCTTGGGTGAATATGTGTCTAGAAATTTTTCAATCTTCCAGACTTTGCAATTGTTTGATATATGTTTTCAAAATAGTCCCTAATGATTCTTTGAATTTCCAAGATGTCTGTGTTAACATCCACTTTTTCATTTCTAAATTTGTAAAATTGGGTCTTCACTGTGTCTTTTGGTTAGGCTAAAGTTTTATCAATCTTGTTCATATTTTTAAAAAAGAAACTCTGCTATATTAATGCTTTATATTGCTTTTATTCTCTATTTCAGTAACTCAGCTCTTAATTTTTACCTGCCTTCTGGTTTTGGAATTATTTGTTCTTGTTTTTGAGGGACTGGAGATGCATCATTAGATTGTTTATTTGGGATCCAAGTATTCAATCCTATAAACTTTCCTCTTACAGCTGTTTTCACAGTGTCCCAGAGATTTTTGGTGTGTTGTACTCTTGTGACCTGACATGATGCAAGGGATTACACTGATTTTTTGTACTTGCTAAAACTTTCTTCATGTCCCCAAATATATTTTTGAAATATATATTTTTGAAATACTTTGAAATATATATTTGAATAATGTCACACAAATAGTTGAAAGAAAATGAATTCAATTATTTGACAGAATATTCTGTAAATGTCTGAAAGGTCCATTTGATTTATATTACTTTACAGGTCTAAGTGGCTTTACTGACATTAAGTCTGTATGATCTATGTATTGGTGAGAGAAATGTGTTGATACCTCCCACTATTAATGTGTCAAGTCTGAGAACTTATGTGGAGAATTGTTTGTTTTATGAAATTCGGTTCACCTATGTATGAGGCATAACTATCTTACTATTGTTAGATATTCCTGTTGGATTGTTCTCTTTGCCAGTATGAAGTGACCCTCTTTGTCTCTTCTGAGAATGTTTTGCTTGAAATCTGTTTTGTTAAATATGAGAATAGCTACTAGCACTTGCTTTCACTTCCATGCTTTCCTGAATATAAGAATAGCTAATACTTGCTAGCCTGTGGTTCCAGCTACATAGAATATCACTTTCATTTGTTTCACTTTCAGCTTCTGTATGTCTGCCTATGAGATTAGTCTTTTGCAAATAACATTTGTTGGGTTTTGTTTATTTTAATTTATTAATTTTCTTCTTTTTTATACTTTTATTGGTATATTATAACCTCATATCATAATGTAGTTCACAGTGATAGTGACATTTGTGCACATAGCACTTGGTGAGTTTACCCTGGCACCCTCCCAACTCCCCACCTTCCACATACAAGATATTATGATTGGCATTGGTATGTTCAAATATACCAATGTGGAAGTGTTTCCTTCATTATTCCTCACTCTTCCTCCTCCCTCCCAAAACCACCTCCCTCAATTCATTGGGATTTTTCTCTATTATCTAAAGTCACTCTAGTATCCCAATTATACCCTAGGTTCTGCATATGAGAGAAAACATACAACTCTTCACTCTCTGTGATTGGTTAACTCACTTATCATAATGTTCTCCAGATCCATTGATTTTTCTGCAAATGACATAATTTTGTTTTTCTTTATTGCTGAGTAAAATTCCATTGTGTGGTGGTTATCCCATAATTTTGTGATTCATTCATCTGCTGATGGACACGTTGGTTAGGTTTTTTTTTTTTTTTTTTTTTTTTTAACTGGTGCATGCACTGTAATCATACATCTTTGTTAGGTTCAAGCTGCAAAAGGCTTACACGCACACATTTCTCATTTAACCCTTCCCCAATTCCCTCCCCACTCCCTCACTCTCGTTCCTTCTCAAGTTCAGTTTAGTGATTGATTTTAATATGTTCATGAAAGTACATCATGTGAATTAGGGTGTTCGTCTCCCTCCCTCACCTTCTGTTAAGTCAAATTCTTTGCTCATCTAAAGTTTCTCCTTCTTCCTCTGGAGTTCTTCTTCTGTCCCTTTTTCTCCCTGGCTTCCACATATTAGGGAGATAATATGATTTTTTTACTTTTTGTGGCTAACTAATCTCACTTAACATAATGTTTTCCAGTTCCATCAATTTCCCTGCAAATAACACGATTATGGCTGAGTAAAATTTCATAGTGTACATATCCCATGGTTTTATAAACCATTCATCTGTTGATGGACATCTTGGCTCGTTCCATACTTTGGCAATTGTAAATTGCGCAACTATAAACATAGATACACATGCATCGGTCTGATAGTTTGGTTTCCATTCTTTTAGGTTAATACCCAAAAGTGGTATTGCTGGATCATATGGTAGGTTCATTCCCATTCTTCCGAGGATACTCCATACTGTTTTCAAAGTAGTTGCACTAATTTTCAATACCACCAGCAATGCATTAGGGTTCCCATTTCTCCACACCCTCACCAGCATTTGTTGTTGTTTGTGTTCTTGATGATTGCCATTCTGATTGGGGTTAGGTGAAATCTCAAGGTAGTTTTGATTTGCATCTCTCTGATTGCTAATGATGTTGAACATCTCCTCATACATTTATTGGCCATTTGTATTTCTTCTTTTGTGAAGTATCTATTTAGATCCTTTGCCCATTTTTGATTGGTTATTTGTTTTCTTAGCTGTGAGATTCTTGAGTTCTCTGTATATCCTAGATATTAGTCCTCTATCAGAAGAGTAGCTGGCAAAAATTTTCTCCCACTCTGTGGGCTCTCTGTTGAGGCTCTTGATAATTTCTTTTGCTGTCTTTGTCTTTTAATTGGAAAATTGAGACCATTTAAAATCAGTGTTATTATAGAGAAATATTTATTAGTTTCTGTTATATTGATTTGGTTATGTTTCATTCAATCCAATTCTCTTTTGCTTTAACACTCTTCTAATGAGCTTCATTCTTTTGGCATCACTGAAGTTTATTTTTAAGTTCTCCAATGCGTAGGACTTATTTAAATATTTTATATAATGCTAGGTTAGTTAATTATTTCCTTTAGTTTGTGTTTACCTTGAAAGTTTTTTTCCCCTTCAATTCTGAAAGATAGCTTTATTGAATATAACAATCTTGATTGGCAATTAATTTCCATCTGGGTTTGATACCTTATTCCAGTGTTTAGAAAATCTCATTCTAAGCCCTCCTGCATCTTAGAGTTTGAGCTGAGAAATCAGTAGTTACTCTTAAGAATTGATAGTTATTCTTAAGAATCAATGATTCTTAAGATTGGTCTCATAACATTCAAAATACTTTTATATTCTGATCATTGATTTTTATTTTTTGTTTTTATTTCTGACTGAATTTTCAAATTATATTCCTTGTCTTCCAGACTGAAAGATTTGTTTTCTGTATGACCTAATCTATTGATGAGCCTTTTGACTGATTTTTTAATTTGATTTATTGTCCTTTTTTGTTTCCAGGATTTCTTCTTGTTTCTTTTAAAAATACCTATCTCATTATTAAAGTTCTCTTTCACATCCATTATTTTCTCTCTTAGTTCATTCCTTAGAGCTTTTGTTTCATTAATTATTTAAATAGCCAGCCTTTCATGTCCTTTTTCTGGGATTTCATTCACATAAATATCTATGGATTCAGTTACTGGGGGGGTTGTAAATTTTGGGAGATATTTGTTGGACATTTTCCTTATTTTCGATGTCCTGTATTTGTTGATCTGTTGAAATAGATTCTTCTCTCTCTTTTTATGTGGGAGTCCTCTTATAAATACTTATCTCTATAATCAGTTCTGGTCTAGAGTTTTATATCAACTTCAACATATCCAATCAATATAATAAAAGTTTTAATTTAAATGACCAATATCCTTTTGAAGGAAGAGAATTCCCACAAGTAACAGAGATTTTTTTTTTTTTTATTCGTGCATTGTAAGCAAACATCTTTGTTAGGTACAAATTGGTAATGACATATGTGCCCACATTTCTCATTTGACACTTTCCCCCAATTCCCACCCGCTCCCTCGTCCTCCCTCCCTCTCAAGCTCAGTTTGGTGAGTAACCTTGATGTACATTAGGGTGTTCCTGCTCCCCCCCCCCCCGTCCATCCCTTTCGGTTAAATCAACTTCTTGTAACAGAGATATTTTAAGACCAAACCTTATATTAATATATACACTAAATATAATTACTAATGTTTCCTATAATTCTATTAACCAACAAGAAACATGGGTGAGATATAATGTAACAGCCTGAAAGATTAAGCATTAATAATTCAATTAAATTGGAAGGTGTAATAAAAACTTTAAAGAGAAAAGATAAAAGAATAAAATAAATACAGAGGTTAGGGGAGGGAAGGGAGACATCAGTTAAAATGAAGAGAGGAAAACAGATACAGGAGGAGGGCAGGAATGGAGATAAAAGAGAAAAGAAATATTGAAAGGTGTCCTTCCAAGTTGACAAAATATACAGAATTAGATGAAACTCCAATAAAACAAATTGTGGGAAGACACTAGGAACTGGTTAATATTAATAAACTAATATGATAATTATCATCCAGGTATTTGCTTTTATTCCTGAAGTTTTTGAAATAAAGGAGTTTCTTCCTAGGATTTTGGTTTTAGAAATCCCTAAAAATGAAGAAGTTTCTATGATGCAAATATGCTGGTATTTATTTATTTATTTATTTATTTATTTATTTATTTATTTATTATTTTTTACTCTGACTCTAACTGACCAAACTTCTTAGCTGTGTCTATTTGCTGAGACAGCTCTCCTTGCATGGCCACTTCTCCTGGGAAGGGGATAGGTAAGAAACAGTGCCTGCTTCAGAGCTCATTTCACCTTCAGATTAGCCATATTTTTCTGTCCATGGGTGGGAGTCTGACAGATGTATGGCTGGCTCCTTCCTTTTCTCTGCCTGTAGAATGATCTTGGTGGAGTTTCACTCCTCATTCTGGAAGCCCCTGTCCATGTCAGACTTTCCATTTCATCCTCCAGTCCCTCCTGTGTTTAGGGGAAGTGGCATATGGGGTCTCTGCTTTCTAGCTGATTCTTGTTTGTCCCAATTCCCCCTTAGATAGACATACTCCTTATTCCAGAGATCAGACTGCCAATTTCAAATGGAAGAAAGCAACTCCTTTTCTTTTTGCTCTACAGACTATCAACTGGCAACTTTAAGTTTCTCATTAGATTAAGCTCCAGTCTCTCACTAAATATAATTACACTAAATATAATTTAGTAGGGAGTGCCAGTTCTCTCCTGAGCCAAATTGCTTCAGAACTTTCTCCCAGGTAGTCTCAACTTAACTCTTCTATTATCTGCTCATATTTCTGGTATGTTGGTTAGTATCTGTTTTCCTGGACATTGTGCCACATGCCTGTAATCTCAGTCTTTGAGAGGCTAAGACAGGAAGATCACAAAGTTCAAGGACAACCGCAGAAATGTAATGAGAATCTCTGCAACCTAGCAAGACCCTATTTCAAAATAAAAAGACTGGGGGTATAGATTGGAGATAGAATGCCCCTGGGTCCAATGCCCAGTACTAAAAAGAAAAAACTTCCTTCCTTCCTTCCTTCCTTCCTTCCTTCCTTCCTTCCTTCCTTTCTTTCTTTCTTTCTTTCTTTCTTTCTTTCTTTCTTTCTTTCTTTCTTTCTTTCTTTCTTTCTAAAAAGAATGGAAATGGTCTAAAGACAGCAAGACATTAGAAACCAAATGGTTCAAGTTTAAAGGCTGAATATTAGAAGCTACTTTATATTAACCTAGTAAAAGTAATATGTAAATATTATTGATTTAATATAAGTAATCTATGTAAAATTTATAGCAAGAGAATAGTGATTTTTTTTAGTTTTTGAATGATATGAATATCTTTTTAAGAAATCTCATTGTAAGCTAAAAGATAAATTAACAATTAAATATCAGAGACTATTATTTTATTTCAAATGAGTGCTTCCTCTCATAAATTCATTTTTAAGGTGGAAAGTCACTTAAGAGATCATAATGTAGTTCATTATGTGGAAATGCTACTTAGTTATAATGATTCAGTATCTGTGAAAAGGAAGTATTTCCTTAGAGAAAAAGCATGTATAATGAGTTATTTGAGAAATCAGTTTGGGGTTATCAGCATGAGGATTTCAAATGATCTGCAAGATTAATAAGATTTTGAACAAATTGAGTAATTTGGCAAAAAGAAATTGATTTATTTTCCATATAGATAAAGCATTTTAATAACTTTACTATTACACATATAAAGCCACATTATCATTGTCCTCTACACAGTCCTGTCTCCTCTTAGACAATATCATTTGGCTTACCATAATTTCCTAACAAATGTGGTTCTAAGTACTATATATTTATAGTTCTTTTCAGAGGCCCTTGTCTAGTAAAAGCCAATTTGTCAGCATTTTCTATACTAGTCAACTGAAGCTTGAAATTGTTTTCTTTGAGACAAGAGATCTGGTACTTCTGGCAGTGAATAGGACCATGGGTTTCCATGTGAGTTAAAACCTCTCCCTGTTCTCTTTATGCTCAGTTTGCTTATTCAGATTAGTCTTTAATCATCTCCTGATTACCTTCTGGCTTTTTACTCCTTGGGAAATTGGTCCTGGTTCCAGAAACTTTGCCATGATGCTGATGATCTTTTCTGATTTATCCACTCTGTCACCACCCAAACCCAACCAATTATAGGCTTCAGTTCTATGACTTTAGAACTGTTATACACACATTGCAAACTGGAAAACAATGTTGTCAGTGTTTATAGTGTTTAGCAAAATTCATTTATTCCTTCAACATTTAATTTTAGAGACTCTAGTACTTTTCACATGTATTTAGATAAACACATTTTTCTACACTCTACTTTTTTCTTCATTCCTTTTCTCTACTACTTTTCAAATTTGCAATTTGCATAGATTAACAATTTTTTCTTCACTCCAGTTTGATATATTTGTAATGGACTTATATATTATTTTCATAGTCTAAGTTCCTTTTTGGGATTCTTTACAGTTTAATAGATTTATATTTGCATACATTGTTTCCTTCTTTGCACTACAAAGTTTATAGGTTTGACAAGTGAATTCTGTCATTTTTTCACCACCCCAAGAACATCCTGACCCGTTTTCCTGAACTAAAAACACTGTATTCACCTTTTTTAAGAAAAAATATTTCATTAGTGCATTGCTATTATAAATAATAATGAGAATCAATGTAGTAAGAACACACATGTCAGAAGCCCTTTGTATATTTCTCCTACTTTATCACAGCTCTCTCCCTTAAGCTTTACAAACCAACCATTCATTTAATAGATATATTGTATTCTTTTAATATATATTAATATTAACTTATATTAATATATATTAATATCATATTTATTTAATATATGTATATATATTATTTCTTTTTGTTTATGTGGTACTAGGGAGTGAGCTCAGGGGAATTCTACCTCCAAGCTACACTCCCAGTCCTGCATTTTATTCTTTATCTTTTTTTTTTTTTTTAGCATTTTGCCATTTTATTTTATTATTATTTTTTTGATCCCTCTTTTTTTATTATAATAATTTGTGCTTTGTATTTATACATTTTTGTTAGGTACAAATTGATAAAGACAAATGTGCACACATTTCTCATCTGACCCTATCCCCAATTCCCACCCCGCTCCCTCGCCCTCCCTCCCTCTCAAGTTCAGTTCAGTGAGTGATCTTGATATAATTGTGTAAGTACATCATGTGCCTTAGTATGC
>PVLC010025335.1:13563-23867 GCA_004027655.1 Graphiurus murinus | reverse complement strand
TACTGGGGATTGAACTCAGAGGCATTCTACCTCCGAGCTATACCCCCAGCCCTATTTTTTATTCTTTATTTTTGAAACCGAGTCTCACTAAGTTGCGGAGTGCCTCACTAGGTAGCTGAGGCTGGCCGCGAACCCGGATCCTCCGGTCTCAGCCTCCCGAATGCTGGGATTACAAGCGTGCGCCACCACGCCCGGCTTCAACTTTCTTATTTTTTAAAGCTTGCTTCAATACCTATCATATAATCTATTTTCCAGAAAGTTCTATAAAGTTCTAAAAATAATGTGTATTCTACTGTTGCTGTATGAAATATTCTGTAGATGTCAATTAAGTCCATTTGATCTATGGTATAGTTTATCTTTTTTATTTTTAAAATAAAAACATTTTTAATATGAACATTAGATTCTTTTTTTACTTTTACTTATTTTTTATTAATTTTTTATTTTTATTTTTTAAAAAATTTTCAGCACAAATTTTTATACATTTCTTGAGTACAACAGGGTTACATAGACATTTGTGACATATCAATCATTGTCAGAACACAAATAGCACCACTTCTTCATTTTACACGTATAGCCCACATTCTTAACAAAGCCTGGTAAAGCAAACTTTCTAGAGTCATAAAACCATAATCCTTTAGGGTCATATATTTACTTTCTAAGAAGTGGGAGGGTCTTTCATTTACACATCCTAAGAGCAATCTCCAGACTTTGAGACGCCAGTGTAGCCATAGCAGAAGAGTCAGTATAATTACTCATATATGTGAACATTAGATTCTTCAATATAGTATTTTTGGGAAGCATAGGAAAAAAAGAAATTAAAAGTAAAAAGATATTTAGTGATATGCTTAGTTGATTTGTCTTTATAGGCTATCTGTGAAAGTGAGGTACCAAAGTTATCCATTCTTATTATCTTGGGGTCATTCTGTCCTTTTATATTTAGTAATATTTGTTTTGTGAAATTGAGTACATTGATGTTTGGTGCATACATATTTATAACCATTATATCTTTGTGAGAGATTGTTCCCTTTACCAGTATGTAGTGGCCTTTTTCCCTTCAGATGAATTTTGGCTTGAAGTCTGTCAGTTATGTGTTCACCTACTCCCCCTTTTCTTATGGATTCCACTTGCATGTAACATTTTCCATGTTTTCACATTCAGTTTGTATATGTCTTTGCTGATTATGTGTTTTGTCGGTTTTTAATCCAATTCATAAGTTTGTGTCTTTTCATTGGAAACGTAAGACCATTTGCATTCAGTGTGTTATTATAAAAAGGTATGTAGTAATTCCTGTCATTTTTCTAACCATTCATTCCTAATTCTCATTCACTTTTCTATGCTTCCAATATGATTTATTTCTGCCTATCCACTTGGCTATGTTTCCCTTCCTCTTCATTGTTTTCTGCAAAGCTTGCTTTGTTGTCATGAATTCCTTTAGTTATGCCTATTTTGGAAGGTTTTTTTTTTAATTATTATTCATGCATTGTAAGTATACATCTTTGTTAGGTACAAATTGATAACGACATATGTGCCCACATTTCTCATTTGACCCCTTCCCCAAATTCCCACCCTGCTCCCTCGCCCTCCCTCCCTCTCAAGTTCAGTTTAGTGAGTAAACTTGATGTACTTTAGGGTGTTTGGAAGGTTTTTATTTCTCTTTTTGATTCTGCAGAATAGCTTTCCTTGATATAGTAATCTAGGTGGGCAGTTATTTTTCCAGGACTTGAAACATACTACTCCATTCCCTTCTGGTCCTTAGAATTTTCTGATGAGAAACCTGCTAGTATTCTGATGAGTTAGCTTTTATATATGACTTGGCCCTTCTTTCTTACAGCTTTTACAATTATTTCCCTGTTCTGAATTTTTAGCATCTTAACTATAATATGTCAAGGAAAATTTCTTTTCTGGCCATGTCTAATTTGGGTTCTACATGCTTTCTGTAACTGTATGTTTATCTCATTCAAGATTTGTTAATTTCTCCTATTATTTTACTATATAAATTTGCTATACCATTGGCCCATATCTCTACCATTTCCTCCAGTCCTATGAGTCTTAACTATGGTCTTTTAATGTCATCACAGAGGTTTTATATATCCTGTTCACTGTTTCTTAATTTTTTTTTTTTTTTTTTTTTTTTTTTTTTTTTTTTTTTTTTTTTTTTTTTTTTTTTTTGCGGTACTAGGGATTGAACTCAGGGGCATTCTACCTCCAAGCTACACCCCCAGCCCTATTTTTTTATTCTTTATTTTGAAACAGGGTCTCACTAAGTTGCAGAGTGCCTCACTAGGTAGCCGAGGCTGGCCGCAAACCCGGATCCTCCAGTCTCAGCCTCCCAAATGCTGGGATTACAAGCGTGCACCACCACGCCCGGCTCTTTATTTTTAAATTACTGTCTAAATGTTCCAATTCATACACCTTGTCTTCAAGCCCTAAATTTTTGCCTACTGCTTAGTCTCACCCATCTAGCTGCATAACCTTCAACTGAAAGTTGACTTTCAGTGTCTTTCTTTTTTCTAGTATTAATATAGAAAGACTAAAAAGTCAAGCATTAGTGAATCTAAAATTTATACAAGTTTATAAAGGTGAGGGAATAAAGGGTGACAGAGAAAAGACAAAGGAGAAGGAAAGGGAATAAAATTGTGAAAGGAGGAAAGACAGAAAAATCCAATTAAAGAATTGTAAAAATACAAAAAATAGATAAAAGTATGAAAAATATGAGGGAAAACAATATAGAACACGATGAAATAAAAAGCAAATATAAACAACAACAACAAAAAGATTTCTCCTTTCTGAAGTGTTTAAAATGGAGACACTTATTTCCAGGACTTCTAATTTTGTAATTCACCATGTATTGGGGGGTTGTTGGATATAACTACAATCCAGTGTTCCAGCCTGCACAGACCAAACCAGTTATGGCAGCCTGTAGATTGAGTTCCTACACTCCTTGCTCAACAGTGAGTGCTAGGGAACATTTTCCACTGCAGGGCTAGATTCCCACCCAATTCCTTTATTTTATGAACCAGGCTATGGAAGTTGTAGTGGAGCCCCCTGCTACTCCCTCTCCTGTGGCACCTATGGACCAATTCAGACTATGGACCTCAGGGCCCTGAAACCCTCAGTTAGCATACTGGGGGTCATATCAAGTGTTCAAGCCATGGCAGCACATCCTCTGACAGCCTCTGAGTGTGGAAAGGATGACAGGACCCACAGTATTTGTGCTGTGGTGGGAAGTCATGGGCACTAAGCTTTCCTCCCACCCCAGCTATGGCACTCCTGGACTCAGCCTCCTCATAAATCCACACATAGATTGCCTAGTTCCCTGTCACAAAGTTCAAACTGCTGTGTGTGTGTGTGTGTGTGTGTGTGTGTGTGTGTGTGTGTGTGTGTGTGTGTGTGTGTTTTACTGGTGATTGCACATAGGGGCGATTATAGGAGTGTGCCTGCCTCAAACTGCTGATTTTATTTTTCATTTCTTATTGGTGCATTGTAATCATATATTTTTTTTCAGTACTGGGGATTGAACTCAGGGGCATTCTACCTCCGAGCTATACCCCCAGCCCTATTTTTATTCTTTATTTTTGAAACCGAGTCTCACTAAGTTGCGGAGTACCTCACTAGGTAGCTGAGGCTGGCCGCGAACCCGGATCCTCATTTAACCCTTTCCCAATTCCCACCCCATTCGTTCCCCCTGCCTCCTCATGTTTGGCTAAGGGATTGACTTTGATTTGTTTGTGAATGTATATCATATGCATTAGGGTGTTTTCCTCTCCCCCCCCCCTTCCCATCACCTTCAGTTAGGTCACTTTCTTTGCTCCTCTAAGATTTCTCCTTCTTTGTCTGGAGTCCCTCCTATGACCCACTTCCTCCCTAGCTTCTGCATAGTAGGAAGAACATCCTTTTTGTTTTGTTTTGTTTTTTACTTTTTGTGACTAACTAATCTCACTTAGCATAATGTCTTCTAGTTCCATCCATTTCACTGCAAATAACATGATTTTGTTCTTCTTTATGGCTGAGTAAAATCCCATTGTGTACATATCCCATAGTTTTATAATCCATTCATCTGTTGATAGATGTCTCAGCTGGTTCCATAGTTTGGCAATTGTGAATTGTGTTGCTATAAACATAGATACACATGCATTAGTCTGGTAGTTTGGTTTCCATTCTTTTGGGCAGATACCCAGAAGTGGTATTGCTGGATCATATGGTAGGTTCATACCCATTCGTCTGAGGATCCTCCATACTCTTTTCCAAAGTAGTTGCACTAATTTGTAATTCCACTAACAATGTATTAGAGTTCCCACTTTTCCACACCCTCACCAGCATGTTGTTTGTGTTTTTAATGATTGCCATTCTAATGGAGGTCAGGTGGAATCTCAGGGTGGTTTTGATTTTCATCTCTCTAATTGCTAATGATGTTGAACATTTTTCATACATTTATTGGCCATTTGTATTTCTTCTTTTGTGAAGTGTCTATTTAGTTCACTTGCCCTTTTTTATTGGGTTATTTGTTTTCTTAGTGGCGAATTTCTTGAGTTCTTTGTATATTCTAGATATTAGTTCTCTCTAGGAGGACTAGTTGGCAAAAATCTTCTCTCATTCTGTGGGCTCTCTGTTGAGGTTCTGGATAGTTTCCTTTGCTGCACAGAAGCTCTTCATCAAACTGCTGATTTTAGATGGAAGGACTCTCTACTTCTATCAGCCTGGCAAACTGGCAGACCTCTTCTCTCACTGTCCAGAGTTCTCAGCAAGTCTGTGTCACAGTCAATCTCCTGAGCCAGAATAACCTTTGGAGTAGGTGCCTACTGCCCCAGTAAAGAAAAGATTTTATGTCTTGGAGACATAAAAACTTCTTGGGTTTTTTATCTCCCATGCAGGAAGTCTAGAAAATATGACCCTTTAAAAAATGGTTCCCCATCACTGCACTATCTGAATTTCCAGATAAACATAGAGAATCTATTCTTCCATGCCAGCCACTCTGAAGAATCCAGGTCTCCTATATGCTCAGATAGCATATTTGCCTGATAGTCAAGTTTGCATTCCTAGAGAATACTGAGATTTTCTTTTTCAGTCCACTTAAGGTGAGCTCCTCCTCTCCCACCAACCTACCAGGATTGATGTTCTGTTTCTCTTATTTCTCTTTTTATTCAAAAACCATTATTTCAGGATTTCACCTGGTCACTGACTCTCTCCAGTGTTTTCCTTCTGTTCCCCACCTCATCCTACAGCCTCATTACTATCAATTTGCCTCAGTCTCATGGAGTAGCTGATAAATGCTAAATGCTTCTAATATGCCATTTTCCCCCATTTGTGTTGCATGTTTGTTTGAAGTAACACACATGTAAAAACAATGACTATCAATTTAGAGAGAAATGGAAATATCTTGCAGCTTGAAAATATACATAACCTATATGGTTTTTGATCAAAGTTGATTCAGTGATAAGTCAGAAATTTTCTATATTAACAGACATACAGAGTTCTGATGAATTTGTAGCTTTTTTCTTCTCAATCATTTCCGTCCCCGATTATGCCCAAATTTGCTTGCTAGGTTTAGCCCTTTCTCAGTCACATCTGAGATAAGGACATTTTTATTATCAATGTTTTTGTTTTTTCTGACTACTTAATTTCCTCTTAGCCTTTATGAAGAAAAAACCTCCCTCCCTGTCTCTCTCTCTCTTCCTGTCCCTCTCTCCATCTCTCATGTTAAGTGCTTTTGTGCTTTTTTAATTCAAACTAGGGTACTTGTATTCTGCTACGCATAGAGGCAAAAAAAATTCAAATTTGGAAAATGTACCATGAAAATAGAGGTGTTACTCTATACCCCAATGGCCTAAGTGTGGTAATTACTGTCTATCTCCTTTGCATAGAATGAAATTTCAGGTGTAAGAAAATAGATTTTCATTACACATAGATATATAGACATTCACTAGAATCTACTTAAGTTTATGAGTGAAAAATGTTTCCTAAGCTTTTAAAATCCTGAGTTTTATAATATGTAGTCAATTTATGCTACTATCCTATCATTTGACATCCTCAACCAAGGAGTTTGTGCATTATTGATATTTAGCTATTGACTGAACTGATGTGACATGAACAACGTCATGTAGTACAGTATGTATGTGCACCTAGGACTTAAAGCCAGCCATGGTGGTGCACACCTATAATCCCAGTACTTGAGAGGATAAGACAGGAGGATCTCAGGTTCATGGCCAGCCTCAGCAATTTATTGAGGCCCTCCACATGATCATGACCTCCAGGCACTTCTCATTCCTATACTCCCTACTATTAATGAACTCATCCTCTCTATTTGCATTCCAAAACCATTTACTCAGCAAGGATTTCTGACATACCAAATGAAGTCCAGGTTCATTTGCTCTTTAGGTTTCTGACTAGGGAAATTATTCTGAGAATAAGGTGCCTTATGTATGTGTCTAATCTCTATCATTTTTGTTAATACTATGTTTAGACTCTCAGAATTTTAAGGAAGTTTTATTTATTCCTCTGTCTACAAATTATATGACCAAATTTTTATCATGGAGAAAAATGCTTAATTTCCTATTTAAGACTTTACTATGATCCTAGTATGTGATATGTCTTATTCTGGTCTACAGAAGTTGTTCATGTACATGCTAACTTACTGTGCATTTGTAATGAAATATGAAAATGCATGAATATATGAAAAATATATTATGTGTGATTTGGTGTTAGACTGTTGTGTTCAGAGATTATAAAAGTTCTATTATCAAGCCTTATATGATGGCTATATTAAGATGAATATAGTAATACTAATATACATATTAACTGAGATTACACTGAATTATAAGGCATATCACATTTCACAGAATCTAAGATGTTATAATTTATGAGGCATTATTATTTTATGATAACACTAAATATTTTAATCAAATATTATCAGTTAAGTGTGAGCTACATCCTGATTTCAGAGGTGTTAAGATATTTAAAAAACATGTCTCAGAATGGATGCAATATGATACATGCATATGAAACTTCGGAAAATGTAAAAACAAGCCTTGACTATTTCACATCTCCTTTTATGATAACCTCTTCTGCTATTTCTTTTTTATTACTTGAGAATGATCATGTTAGTAACGATAAAAATTTTATTAGATAAATTACTGTTATTTGTGTTTATCTACTTTAAAAAAATTTTTGCGGTGCTGGGAATTGAACCCAGGGACTTGTGCATGCTTGTCAAGCACTCCTATTTTTTATTTGCATTTACTTACTTTTAATCAGATTTACTGAATAGTTAATATAATCATATAGTTATATATACATATATTAATAAATGTATCCATGTATATATGCATATGTATGCACATATCTAAATATAAATATATGAATATAGTGAAAATCTCCTTCTTGTCTTTGTATCCCCTTCACAAGTGCGCAAATTAAGCTGCGCAAACTTAAGTCCTTTAAGTTCTCTAATACTTTTTTATATTTGTCAAATTTGGTGTAATAATGCCTACCTTAATAGGGTCATTGTGCTGATCAGAAATCACATGTGAAAATAGTTTGCCTATACTAGAAAGCCAATACATTTTAATTTTCTTCTCAGTTTGCAGTTTCCTTCCCCTTTCCTTTGCAGTAGGTTTCAGGTTCAATAAAGCTAGCTTAGAAAGAGTTTCTAAAGTAGAGAGAAATTACAGAATAAAACAGCTGTAACAATGTGGAATTTTATCCCTTGAAGTGATAGAGCAGGTTCCCACTATTGCATCCACTACTCATTGGTTAGAATTAGCCTTAAAATAATAATCTCTGAGGATCTAAAATGTTCCATCAAAATCTATTATTCAATAATAAAATATGTGTAATTTTACCAGGGTAATGAGGTTTGACTGCTTATATGTTTAAAATCTCAAGTCATGAGCTTGGGCAGGCTCAAAATAAAACCATCCTGGAATGTTCTAAGCTGAGAAGGCAGAGGAAGTCAATATTCAGTGGATATGGTCTGGAGAAATAAGGGAAAGACTAAAAAGGAGCATCTTTCACACCAAAATAGATTATACAAAGGGACATGTTGAAAGCTCAGCTAAAAGAGACAAATAGTAAGTAAGAAGAGATGAAGGTTATGATTTGTGAGTAGTCAAGAGATAAACTTTAGGCATAACCTTGCTCTTCTAGGAGATTGATCCATCTATAGCAAAACTCAAAGAGGAGCTTGAGAGTTTTATATGAAGAATTATGCCTTTTATTGTGGAACTTAGCAAGAGAACAGAATAGTAACAAGATTTCAGTCAGCAGAAAATTAGATTTTGTGCCAGACCCTGTTGGTTGTCTTCCCCATCTTTCTACTTTCTTGCTGATAGCAGAATAACATTTCAGAGTCATAACTAGGAAAGAATCATGAGTTGTCTAATTCAAACCTAGTACTTCCATTCTTCTTTGTCATATATTAGTATACTTACCATGTCTTATCTTCTGTATTCTGATGATTTGCCAATAGGGGGACTTGCTTACCCTTAGCGGTTGTCCTTCACAGGGTTAGCCAATTTCTAGAGACAGTAAGCCCAGGAGCATGCTTTCAAATTTAAATGGAACAGCGCAGAGCCTACACCCCCAACCACCTCTACTCTTGGGCTTTTAAGATTATACACCACTATACCTCCTCCCCAAACACTCCAGGTCCAGGTATGAGACAAACTGGGGACAGCTCTTGAGCCCCAGAGCCTACTGAAATTATTAACACCAACCATTCCTAAATCTGCATACTTTCTGTGGAAATCACTTAATAAAGGCTCCTGACATAGTTTCTCTGTTTCCTCTGCCTTTTCACAAAGCCTAGTGCTTCTGCATGTGGCCCATACCTTTCTTTCTTTCGTTCTTTCTTTCTTTCTTTCTTTCTTTCTTTTTTTTTTTTTTTTTTGGTACTGGGGGTACTGGGGGTTGAACTCAGGGGCATTCTACCTTCGAGCTATACCTCCAGCCCTATTTTTTTAAATTCTTTATTTAGAAACAGGGTCTCACCAAGTTGCGGAGTGTCTCACTAGGTAGCTGAGGCTGGCGGCAAACCTGGATCCTCCGGTCTCAGCCTCCCAAATGCTGGGATTACTAGTGTGCGCCACCACGCCCGGCTCATACCTTACTTCTAGGGCATTAAGGATATGAAAAATTTATTCCTCTTCGACAGTAATTTCTATGTCTGTGTGTCTAACCATGCCTGATTACAATGTTTTAGGTACCTTTAAAACAATGAGCCTTATTAGTCTCCCTTACAGCTGGTGGTGACCCAGATATGTCCTAAGAAACCTTTTTAAACATATGAGGAATATCTCTTAGGGAGGTTCTGGTAAGAACTTTCTTTCTTATAAAAATAAGGATTTGTTTTTGTTTGTTTGTTTACTGCCCTACTACTAAGGCAACTACTAACTGAATATGGGAACCAACCTATTCCTGAATAAATAATCATATGGTTTATGCCACTGATAATAAGGTTTTTGTTACTTGCATATATATGTATCCTAAGTGGCACAAAGTACTATGTCTGGAAAACCTGAATACATGAATTAGGCTAACAGCGTGCAAAAGTCTAATATAAGCTCAGATAATTGTTCCATAACTCTAGGCTTGTGCTGTCCATTAAATACCCATGTGGCTATAGAGCACTTAAAATGTGACTGATCTGAATCCCAATTCAGTTAGATAATCCAATCTTGAATTTGTCACAACTAAGATTATGTTTCATTAGGGACTTCTACTAATGGGACTAAGGAAGGAGATATGAAAACATTATTCCAGTATCATTGTATCTAGAACTTGTGGTGAAACCAAATTATGGTCACTCAAGTGATCTGAAATGAAGAGTTGCTATGAAAGAACTAAAGAAAGATTTCAGTATTACCATGTTTGTAGTTTGGATCATTTAATTCTAAGTTGCAACAGTATGACAGATGGACTCTGTTGGAGGGAAAGATAAAGGAAAGGGATAAACAAGGTGATTATATAGACAGTAAAACAACTTTATCATGAAATGGAATGTGGGTTTCAAAGGATACTTTGGAAATTTCTGGCAGAGGAAATAGTGACTGAGAAAACGAATGGGTTTTGCTACTGACCAAGAATGATTGATGAGAATCTTTTTTTTTTTAATGTTATTGGGGATTGAACCCAGGGGCATTCTGCCTCAGTTACACCCCAGCTACCCCCCCCTTTTTCTTTTTTTTGAAACAAGGTCTCACTAAGTGGAGGGCCTAAGTTGCTTAGGCTATGGTAAACCTGTGATCCTCTTTTTTTTTTTTTTTTTTTTTTTTTTTTTTTTTTTTTTTTTTTTTTTTTTTTTTTTTTTT
>PVLC010025335.1:0-13463 GCA_004027655.1 Graphiurus murinus | reverse complement strand
ATCCTCTGGTCTCAGCCTCCCGAATGCTGGGATTACACGCTTGCACCACCACACCCGGCAATTGATGAGAATCTTGATAGAATGGCTAGTCATACAATTTATTCCTTCCTTCCTTCTTCTTTCCCTGCCTCCCTCCTTCTCCCCTTCTCCTCCCTTCTTTTTTCTCTTTTTTTTTGGGGGGGGACCTGGAGGTTGAATCCAGAGACACTGTATCTCTGATCTACACTCCCAGTCCTTTTTTATTTTTTAATTTTGAAACAGCATCTTGCTAAGTTGATAAGGATCTTGCTAAGTTACCAAAGCTGGCCTCAAACCTGCCATCTTCCTTTCTTACTTCCCAAGTACTGATATTACAGGTGTGTGCCACCATGCCCACCTAGTCATACAATTTCAATTAGCATCATGAGATCAAGTCCAGGTTCAATCACAGGAAATTGGCTCTTGAAGGGCCCTAAGAGAAAGATCTACAATTAAGGGCTTGCTTACAAGAGCTTCAACAGTTGAACTCCCATATTTTTAAACAGTTTTCTCTGGATGGGAGAAAAAAATGGTGGATCAAAGAAACCCAGTATTGTAGCAGCTCTCCAAGAGTAAATTAAAATAGTAGTTTTGAAGTAGAAAGATGATCGGAAAATGCCAGTAGGCAAATCAGGGAGCTAACAAAAAGTTAAAAACAAAACATACTGGTTTCTAGAATAAAAGAGAATTAATAAAGGCAACAGATGTTGGCAGCGTTGGTCATGCTGTGGCTCAGTGTGGGAGGGGAAGCTCCCCTCCAACAGGCTGAAAGACATTTTCCCATTGACTTTAAGAAAAACAGATGCTAACCAACACATTCACAATCTGAGAGGAAAATAACATCATAAAAGGCAAACTATTCCTATGGGGGAGAAAGTTCAGGTACTCTGGGTTGGGAGGGAGCCCCAGCACTTCCTAGCAGAGGTGGCTGGAAAGGTGAAACAGGGAAACTTGAAGGGACACTTTGTCTGGGCTTTCTGAGCCAGCAGATCAGGAATCCTTGCATTTTTTAAGATTTTGCTATTTTTCCTTGTCCATGCTGTACTTCCTTTTTGAGTACCCAAGACTAAAGAGACACTTAAGCTCTACTTTTCACTGGATCAGACTGTGAGTCAAATCAGGTCATAGGAAATAGACTTTAAATCAGACAAGGAAGAAAACCAGAGTGGCCCTTCATTAGTCTGCAGAGTGAAGAAGAACAAATGGTGCTCTCATTTGAAATTGGCTGTCTGATCTCTGGGATAAAGGGCATGTCTCAAGGGAGGGGGAAAATTGATACAAATCGGAATTAGTTAAAAAGTAGAGACCCTGGTTGCACTTCCCAAGCACAGACAGAGCTGGAGGATAGTCTGATAAATCACACACACCTCTTCCCAGCACATGAACTGGGGTCTGAGAATGAGGTCTGTGATGCAAGGCTCAATGTAACAAAGAGTTAGTTCTTTGAAATGAAAAACAAGATTGGTAAACTCTTAGCCAAACTCATCCAAAGAAAGATAAGACCCAAATTAATAAAATTGGAGATGAAAATGGAGACAACACAGCTCAGTAATCCAAAGAATCATAAGGGACTATTTTGAAAATTTATATTCTGATAATTTTTTAAGAAGCTAGAAATAATGACAAATTTTTAGACACATATGACTTAACTAAATTGAACCAAGAGGATAAACAAAAGACCAATAACAAGCAATAGGATTGAAGCAGAAATAAAAAGCCTTGCCAAAAAAAAAGCCCAGACTAGATGGATCTCCAGATGAATTCTACCAGGCCTTTAAAGAGGAATGAAGGCCTATGTTCCTCAAATTATTCCATAAAACAGAAAGGGTGGAATATTTCCAAATTCATTTGATGAACCAATTATGTTTTCTCTCATATGTGAAAGCTAGAAAGAAAAAAGGAAAGAAAAGTGATCTCATGGAAATTAGGAGACTAGTAGAGTAGTGGAAGTTGATTGGGGGAAGGAGGGGAGAAAGGAAAAGGTAGATTTGGGCAAGGAAACTGGCCAAATAATGTTATGTCCATATATGAATGTATTACTATGAATCTCAATGTCATGTATGTAGAGGGAGAAGGAATGAGGAGGCGGTATAGAGATGGAGACAGACCAAGGCATGTTGTATGCATACCTGAATATATTACTATGAATCATGCTACAATGTACAATTACAATGTCCCAATAAAAGATTGATTTATAAATAACTATTATCAAAATAAGACTAAAGATAACTTCTGGCAGGGATGTGGATAAAAGGGAACTTTTGCACACTGTTGGTAGGAATGTAAATCAGTAGAATCATTATGTAAAACAGAGGTTCTTCAAAAATTTTAAAATGGAACTATTTTATGATCCAATAATCGAACTACTGGGTATATAACCAAAGAAAAGAAATAAACAGAAAAGATATCTGTACTCCCTTGTTCATTGCAGCACTAATCATAATATCCAAGACAAGGAAGTATGCATCAACCGATGAACGAGTAAAGAAAATATGTTGCATATATACATTGGAATACTATTCAGCCACAAAATGAAACCATTTCATTCTCAAAAACATGGATGGAACTGGAATTCAAATAAACCAGACACAGAAAGACAAGTACCACATGATTCCACTCACATGTGGAATCTGAAAATATTCATCTCATAGAAGTTGAGAGTATAATGATGGTTACTAGAGGCTGGGGAGAATAGAGGAGCAAATGTTGATCAATGACTGTTGAGTTACAGTTAAATAGGTGCAAGAAGTTCTGGGGTGCTACTTCTCAGTAGGGTAACTAGAGAATTACATTTATGTACTGTACATTTCAAAAAGCTAGAAGAAATATTTTAAAAATTTTACCGTGGAAATTATAGATGTTTAGAGAGATAGACCATGTTTAACCTTATTTAAACATTACATAATACATGTGTATCAAACAAAAAATTGGTACACTATTAACATGTACAATTTTAAGTTTCAATTAAAAATAAAATGTCAGATGTGGTGGCACATGCCTGTAATTCCAGTACTTGGGAATCTGAGACAGGAAGATCATAGGTTCAAGGCCAGCATGCAGTAAGTTAGCAAAACCCTGTTTCAAAATAAAAAATAAAATTGGCTGTGGTTTTATCTCAGAGGTAGAACACACCAGGGTCTAATTTCCAGTACTATAAAAACTAAAGTATTAAAGTTATAATTGGGTATGAAAGGAAGTATTTCATGCAATAGTCACTTCTCACAGTGTTATTGAGGTACATGTTCTCAGAAACACAAAATCAACTGAAACAGTGGAACTCATAGCTGTATGTGAGCTATTAGTTTACTGATGAATCTTAAAGTGTCTATATTGATAGTAAATGTGTTTGAAGTCTACCATAGTATAGGCTAAGCTAGAAAGAATTTACGTAACTAATTTGACTAAAAGATGTAAATTTTTTCCTACACCAGTATGAAACCAATATTGGATGGATATTTGACTGATTGTAATTCAAATATTGTTATTGACATTGACAGAAGTGAGAAATGACAAATTCGATGGGACTGGCTCCAAGATTTAGAACAAACTAAACACTGTTGCTTACACTTTAAGAGTTCTACATTTACTCTACAAACAAATATCCCATATTATATCCATAATCAAACTTAAATAACAGATGATGGGTTTTGTGGAGTTTGTGTCTTACATTGAAAAAATAACTTGAAAAGACAGAAATATAAAATAATACATAAGAATAATATGACTTACATTATGACTTTTCTTTTGGAAAGATACCCAGGAGTAGTGTACCTGGGGCACGTGGTTCCATTTCCAGTCTTCTAAGGAATTTCCACACTGATCTCCAAAGCACTTGTACTAATTTACAATCCTATCAACAGTGTATAAGCATTTCTATTTCCCCACATCCTCACCAGCATTTATTGTTTGGTTTCTTGCTGGTTGCCATTCTAATTGGGGTTAAAGGGAGTGTTGTTTTGATTTGCATCTCCCTAATTGCTAATGATGTTGAATATTTTATCATATGTTTACTGGCCATTTGTATTTCTTCTTTTGAGAAGTATCTATTCAGTTCACTTGCCCATTTTTTTATTGCTTTTTTTTTTTGGTGTTATACATTTTTTTTTTTTTTTTTTGCGGTACTGGGGATTGAACTCAGGGGCATTCTACCTCCGAGCTATACCCTCAGCCCTAGTTTTTATTCTTTATTTTGAAACCGAGTCTCACTAAGTTGCGGAGTGCCTCACTAGGTAGCTGAGGCTGGCCTCGAACCCGGATCCTCCGGTCTCAGCCTCCCGAATGCTGGGATTACAAGCGTGCGCCACCACGCCCGGCTTCTGGTGTTATATTTTAAAGTTCTTTGTATATCTAGATGTTAGTCCTCTATCAAAAGAGTAGCTGGCAAATATTTTCTCTCATTCTGTAGATTCTTCAGACTCTTGATTGTTTCTTTTGCTGTACACAGAAGCTTTTTAATTTAATGCTATCCCATTTATCAACTTATTTTTATTTCCTGAGTTTTGAGGTCTTATTGAGGAAGGTTCCACCAATGCCTATATTTTGGAGAGATGATCCTATGCCTTCTTCTAGTAATTGCAAAGTCTCCAGTCTGATGTCTAGGTCTTTTATCCATCTTGAGTTGACTCTTGTGCAGGATGAGAGACTGGAATCTAATTCCATTCTTCTACATATGGATAACCAGTTTTCCCAGCACCATTTGTCAAAAAGTTTTCGGTACCTTTGACAGAAATCAACTGGCTATATGTGTGAGAATTTGTTTCTGCATCTTCTATTCTAGTCCATTGGTCTATGTGCATGTTTCCATGTTGATACCATGCTATTTTTATTATATCTCTGTAGTATAATTTGAAATCAATTTGCAATAGCTAAATTATAGAACTATCTTAGGTATCCATAAATAGATGAATATATTATGAAAGTGTAGTGTATACATACAACAGAATTTTACTTAGGCATAAAGAACAAAATTATGCCATTTGCAGGAATATGGATGGAACTAGGAAATACTATGCTAAGTGAGATTAACCATCTTGGAAATTCAAGTGTTATATGTTTTCTCTCATATGTGGAAGCTAAAGAGAAATTGGAAAACAAAGGGACTTCAGATAAATGAGGAGAGATGACAATAGAATAGTGGAAGAAAATTGGGGGAGGGAGGTTGGGATGGGAAAAAGGAGACTTGATAAAGAAAACAGTTCAAATAATGCTATGTTCATATATGAAGTTATTAATACTAATCGCAACAATATGTTTGGGGAGGAAGAGGGAGTGGAGTGGGATGTGAAAGGTAACACACCAAGTGCTGTGCTCATGTATGTTTTTTCACTCTGAACCTCATTATGATATATAATAACAATGCATCAATAAAAGTATATTAACAAAAGAAAATGTGGTATATGGATACAATGAAGCTTTAAAGAATATTTAAATATAAGAAGAATGAAATTATTTCATTTGCAGGAAAATGGATGGAAGTGAAGAATATCATGTTAAGGGAAATAAGCCAAACTCAGAAATCAAGGGTTGTATGTTTTCTCTCATATGTGGAAGCTAGAAAGAAAAAGGAATGAAAATGTAATCTCAGAAAAACAGGAGACCAGTAGAGTAGAGGAAGGGGACCAGGAAGAGGGAGGAAGAGAGGGAAAGAGAGGTTCTGGGTAATAAAATGGACCAAATTATGTTATATGCATCTTTAAATATAGCACAATAAATCCCACTATTGTTTATAATTATAATACACCAATTAAGCTCACCATGTTCTGTGTGCATGTATGTCACTATCATTATGAACTACATTATGATGTGAGACTATATACTGCACCAACAGAAGTATAAAAAATGAAAAAAATGATAAAAAAATTCATGAGAGAATCCCCAAAATTAATACACCAATTTTAAAAAAGGAAGAATGCAACTTACATAATTAGTGGCTATTCACAAGAAATAAACTGGGCCATGCAAGAAAAATCTTCAAATCAAACTTTAGATTACTAAGCTCCATATGTTAATTACTCATTAGGTTATCAATTGGGAAAAAAAGCAAGAACTGGAGAGTAACTCTCAAATTTTAAGGTATTTAGAAAAAAAAGCTATTAAAATCAATCGGCTAAGGAGCCGGGCGTGGTGGCGCATGCTTGTAATCCCAGCATTCGGGAGGCTGAGACTGGAGGATCCGGGTTCGCGGCCAGCCTCAGCTGCCTAGTGAGGCACTCCACAACTTAGTGAGACCCTGTTTCCAAATAAAGAATAAAAACTAGGGCTGGGGGTGTAGCTCGGAGGTAGAACGCTCCTGAGTTCAATCCCCAGTACCGCAAAAAAAAAAAAAAAAAAAAAATCAATCGGCTAAGCATATAAAGCAGTTATGTAAGGAAGGATAATTTTTGTATTACTATCTAAGAATCTGATCTAATTATGTGTGTAGTATAGTTTCAAAGGCTACTCACCTAAAGATAATATTCTTTTAAATTTTGAAATTCACTCTACCATAATATTAATCATTTTTATTATATATTTTAATATATATTTAATCAATAATTAACCATTGTTTTATTATATATTTAATCAATAATCATTGCTTTCATATATATATATATATAGTTTGGACTTACTGGATATACAGAAAATTAAGAACAGCTTAAAAAGCAATCAACCCTGTAATGTTAATTGCATGAAAAATCTTATACTATCAAATTATATCAAAAAAGGAAATGATTGTGGGGAAACTAAACTTAACTAAGGTTATTGAGGAATGTTGAAGGATATGACAAATTACTTGTGCTAAATAGGCTGTCAACAGCAACTGTAGGAGGTACTGATAAAAAATTATGAAGTAAAAATGTTAGAGTAATTCTTGATAAAGAATAATGGAAAACAAGATCTCAAAGGAGGCTCAATATAACCTCTGACAAAAATTGACAAGCCGAGCATGGTGGCACATGCTTGTAATCCCAGTACTTGGAAGGCTGAGACAGGAGGATTGCAGGTTTGTGGCCAGCCTCAGCTACTTAGTGATGCCCTCCCACAACTTAGTAAGACCCTGTTTCAAAATAAAGAATTAAAAACAGGACTGGTAGTGTAGCTCAAAGTTAGAATGCTCCTAGGATCAATTAGCCATACTGCAAAATAAATAAATAAATAAATAAATAAATAAATAAATAAATAAATAAATAAATAGACTATCTGCTGACTGTTAACTAAAAGATGGAATGATATATAACAACTATAATTTTAATTCTATATAAATTGACCTGAAAATGTTCTACAGATTTGTGATCACTTGCTGGATACCTACATGACTTCAAAGTATTTTTTGCTCAGTAAAAAAAATATGAACTGGTATTTTCTTTAAGTCTCAATTGTTTCTCCTTTTGCTTTAGCCCCAATAAAGGAGAGGTCTGAAGAACAGTTTGTATCTATTTCCTAAGAATCTATTTGCAAAGTCAAGAGTAAAGCACTAAAGGAATAAGAGTTATTATACTCTTGTTCCTCTAACATTAATAACACTATTATATCACTTTGTCACAATTAAGAAGTTGGAATTTTTTCGTGATACTGGGAGTTGAACCCAGCAGGGCATTCTACCACTGGGCTACATCCCCAGTCCTTTTTATTTATTTATTTTTTTAATTTTGAGTTAGGGTCTCCATAAGTTGCCAAGACTGGCCTCAGATCTGTGATCCTCCTGCCCCAGTCTCCCAAACTGCTGGGATTAGAGACATACACCGCCGTGCCTGACTAAGCACTTAGAAATTTAAGAGTTTTGGATAATAGCTGTTTTTATCCTAATGTGTTAACTAATTTAGTTTAAATTTACTCATTAGCTTTGTATAAATAGGCTACTGAAATCACTGGTATTTCTATATTGCTTGCACCTTTAATCTCGGAAAGCTTCCACAGTTTGTAATTAATCATACCAAGGGCCCCTGATTCCTGAAGAGGTCCTACAAAGTACCTCCTGCCAGGTACAGCTGCCAGAGTTAATACCAGATGAAGCTGTAAAAGAGTTCAGAGGAGACATCTGGAGGTCTCTGCAGGGAGTCCAGGCAGTGGAAAATCAAAACACTTGCCCATCACAATGGAATAAAATGTTCTTTAGGATGGCCTCCCTGTTGCTGCTTCTGGCAGATAGGCAGGAAGATTCCAAGCAGGGGTCAATGCTTAAGGGCAAATTAGAATTGATTATCATTTGGGTCCACTTTATTAGACCTTATTTCAGCTGGTTCAGGAATCCCAATTTCTTAACCATCACAGATTTGTTTTCTACCTCGGATATGCACAGACATTCCTTTATGGTCATTTATCTCTTCAGTTCATTACAGGCTGTAAGTTAGGTCTGTTAAATAAAATATGTGGGAGGCCATGGATTTGTACCTTGCAACTGCACTAAGCATAACAGACTCAACCAATATAGGTCTGTTTAATCATAGTGAGTGAGCTTTGGTTGTTAGAGGAGGCCCTGTAGCCAATTAAATATGCTGTAACCAATTGACTGGTTGATTGATTAGGCTGTAGCCAATTAAGTTTTCTGTGCCTCACTTCTGTTTTCCTATCAATGCTATCTGATCACATTGTTGAGTAATTCTCAGAACCTGCTCTGGTTCTTGGAGCTGCCTCATTTGTGAATCGTTTTGTTTTGTTTTGCTCAAACTCAACTAAATTTAATTGGCCTAAGGAAATTTTCTTTTAACAGGCTTTATTAAACACATTTTACAGATGTAGGAACTGAAACCAAAACAGATATTAGAATTTGGCTAATGTTACACAAATAGTGAGTAAAGGATCCAATATATAAGTATAGATATCTGTCTCTAAATAAATTCTTACATATTAGAATAAGTGAGAAAAGCTTTAGAATATTCAAATACCTAGGCCAGTGCCAACACCAATTAAATCAGAATGGGTGTGGATGGTATGGGTTGTGCATCCCAGACACCAATGTTATTTTTAAGTTCCTTAGGTAATTCTAATATGCAGCTGAAGTTGAAAATAACTTTTCTAAAACTTCTCTTACCACTATACACATTTTCCCCATATATATTCCATCATTTAAAAAAATCACTTAAATACATAGTGTAACAGTTGAAAAAAATGTTATGAATGTATACAAAACTACCAATTCTAATTTCAAAGACATGTACAGGGAGGGAGATAAGTTGGGAGGGACCCAGTTGGAGGTGTTCCAAAAGGTGTGTGCACGCATTTTTCTGTCACTCTATACCCCAATATGATGTATAATTATAATGCACCAAATAAAAATAAAATTAAAAAGTTTAAAAGTCACTTAATGTAGTTAGGGATACAGATTCATCTTTTCTTTACCCAGATATTCTGATTTAATAGGTGTAGTTGGGACCTGCCAACCCCTAGTTTTAATAAGTTCCTCATGTATTCTTATCATCAAGAGAGTTTGAGAAACTCTAAAGGAAACAACACTTTCTTCTAGCATAGGTCCTGTGGACCCCTACAGTTAGACAACCAGGGCCAACCATTTGTCACAACAATAAATAGACAAGGGCATTATAAACACCAATTTGTGATATCCTGGGTATTTTCATACACATTTTTTTCCTATTTGAGATTGACATTTTCTAGAGTGGGTGCCATCTCTGTATTTTTCAATTCTTACTATGCTTAACCAAGTCTGACTTTTCACATAGCTGTGATCCAAAAATGATTACTAAAGAAATTACTTATCAAATAATCATTACTTATCAGCAATAAATCACATGGAAGGAAGAACCAGATGACTTAAATGAGCTTTGGTTTATGATACGTATATAGAAAAAATAAGCATCTGGAGTTTACAAATCAACCTTACAATATTCATTAGGATACTAGATAGTATTATGAAAAAACTACAGACTCTTTGGTGATATCAATGATGCACAACATTAATGTACAGCTGCCAATACAAATCCTAAAAAGAGACTACTGATACAGAAGGAAGTAGCTAACCTTATTCTGAGATGCTTGTAGATTTTTTTTTTGCTAACTATGCCCTTTTCAGAATTTCCTGAAATAGATATCCTATTCTTGAAAAGGAATGAAACTTCTAACAATCCTCACCTCTCCCTGTGACACCATACCCATGACTGTGACTGATGGAAGTTTGTCTCCCTCTGGTGCTCTGTATCAGAGTACAAGAGACAGGGGTGACTTTTTGTTCCAGTTCATACTGCTTCATACCTGTATCTATCACATAATGAATGCATCAAAGAAGGAAATTTTTTTTTTTTTTTTTTTTTTTGGTGGTACCGGGGATTGAACTCAGGGGCATTCTACCTCTGAGCTATACCCCCAGCCCTATTTTTTATTCTTTATTTTGACACCAAGTCTCACTAAGTTGCAGAGTGCCTCACCAGGTAGCCCAGGCTGGCCGCGAACCCAGATGTCTGGTCTCAGCCTCCCGAATGCTGGGATTACAAGCGTGTGCCACCATGCCCAGCAAAGAAGGTAATCTTAAATGTGACTTTTACTTTATTATATAGGAGTATAAAAGTGACATCAAGAAGCCAGGCGTGGTGGCGCACGCTTATAATCCAAGCATTCGGGAGGCTGAGACCAGAGGATCCGGGTTCGCAGCCAGTCTCAGCTACCTGGTGAGGCACTCCGCAACTTAGTGAGACTCGGTTTCAAAATAAAGAATAAAAAATAGGGCTGGGGGTGTAGCTCAGAGATAGAATGCCCCTGAGTTCAATCCCCAGTACCGCAAAAAAAAAAAAAACAAAAAAAGTGACATCAGGAGTGAAATGGGTAACATGAGTGTGCAGAGTTTCCAATAGATAACAATTGAGGATGGTGAACTGAAGAGTGTGTACTCTAATTAAGGGTATATAAATAAAAAGTCCAGGCCAACACATCTGGGAGCTAATCCTGGCCCCAAGGTAAGAGAATCTTCAAAATGAAAGGGTATTTCTCAGGGTGGATGTGACCTGCAACTGATGTAATCTCAATACTCCAAGACATGGCTGATAGAAAACACCCATTTTTGAGGTTTTTAATTTATTCAAAGCCATGAATATAGCCATGATAGGATTGGTCTTCAAAGCATTATCAGAAAAAGCAAGAGCAATACCATTATAATCTCCCTCTAACATGCAATTTGGTCTCAGCCTTCTTGTGCTATCCACATCATTCCATTTTACTTCATCTATACACGAGATAAAGGTTCCTTCTTCCCCAAAAGTATGTCAGTGGGAGGTGAGATAAGGGTGTGGGGTTAGCTGCAAAGTTTCTTTTCCATAAGTATATTTTCACCAAAAACCCCAAAAGGACAGGGAAATAAATTTATTAAATAAATGGTAGAAATAAAAATAATTTTCTGGCTGGTTCATATTATCTTTGATACATGATACATGAGCCAAAACATACTCTTAACCTTGAATTTGTTGGTATAGCATTTACTTCAGTTTCTCTCTAGGAAGAAACACTCCAGAGTATAAAATATTACCAATATTAAATTCCTATTCCACCACTTTATCTCCCAAAGCCATTGCTAGATAACCACAACCATGATTTTAAGAAATGTACTATACAGACTCCAACCCATATTAGTGTCTGTAGCAAAAGCCCATGTTTAGGTTCTCTGTTAACTGAGTTAGCTAAATTTCTGTATAGTATCAAGAGTTCATGCATGCTATATGCTTGTATAAGCTACCTATCATGAATCTTCATTCCAGGCAGCAACCTCAGCTGTCTAAGAAGTATAGTGATAAACTGATTTGTCATATATATATATATATATATATATATATATATATATATATATATATATATGTATATATATGTATGTGTGTGTATATATATACATATATACATATATACACACATTTTTTTTTGCAGTACCGGGGATTACACTCAGGGGCATTCTACCTCTGAGCTATACCCCCAGCCCTATTTTTTATTCTTTATTTTGAAACAGGGTCTCACTAAGTTGCGGAGTGCCTCACTAGGTAGCTGAGGCTGGCCGTGAACCCGGATCCTCCAGTCTCATCCTCCCAAATGCTGGGATTACAAGCGTGGGCCACCATGCCCAGCTGATTTGTCTTATATTCTAAGATGATGATTCCTTGAATCTGTCAATATTATAAGCCTCTCTCAGAAACCTATCCCAGGAAAGAAACAGAAATGATAGTTACTTTTCCTTCAAACTGCAGAAAATCCAACCCCCATTACATCATACCATGAAGTCCACCAACACAAAAACTTCCAATGAAATTACTCCTAAATATAGCCAATTGATAATGTATAGTTTTAAAAGATTAAAGTTAGGAGCAAAAGACAAAAATTGAATTTTGCAAAAAATTTCCCTCTGGGGGGCGGATCCAAGATGGCGACTGAGTGAACCGTCTTTCCCAAAACGCTGTGATTTGGATCTAAATTTACCATAAAAAGAACTTTTTAACAGAAGGAAAAAAAGCAAAATTTGAACCACAAACAAATAAAGAAGATCAAGAAAGCAGAGTGGGGACAACAAAGGACGCCACTGCGCAGGGATCCACGCTCCGCGCGGACCCCCACCGGCCCGGCTCTGCCGGGGTGGATAGCAGCCAGGCTCTGCAGCGAAAAAGTAGGCTGTGGAAAAACAGGACCAGGAGCCATGGGGACCACCAAGACGCTGAGAACAGCAAACCCCAGGATACAGCACCCCCGGCACCCCACGCCGCACCCCACGGAGACCAGAACGCGTGGGGCGCTCAGCATAAGCACCCGCGGGTCTGGGGTCTGTCCCAGCACATCACCTCAGCACAGAACTGTGACCGCCCAGAGCCTGAAATAAGACACAGCTTCTTAACGGAAGCCTGAGCGTGAAACGGGAGCAGAGGATCTGAGTCCAGAAGGAACAGGGGGAGCAGGCGGGAGCAGGCGTGCCATGGAACAGCGGCCGCCATCTTCCCTGCTAGCCCTTCCCAACCAGCTTCCTGCCATCTAGCCAGAATATCACCAACCTGCGCCCCCCAGCGACCAGAGAAGGCTGAGCAGGCAGGTCAGCCTCCGCGCTCTGCTCCAGAGATGGAAAAGTGAGCCTGAAGCAGCTGTCCAGGAGGTGGAACAGGCCGAACAGCAGAGAGAGAACCGAGCCTGCACGCACTAGGAACGGCGGCTGCCATCTTTGCCGCCAGCCCCTCCCACTAACTTCCTGCTAGCTACACAGACCATCATTGTCCGTTTGCGCCCCCAGCCATCAGAAAGGGAACAGGCCGAGCTGCAGGGAGACGTAAGTCGAGCCACGCGCACCTCGGGTGCAGGGTGCGGGATTCACAAAACAAAGGATAGACTCAGCCATCTGCCCTGCAAGAACCTAAACAGGGCCAGAAGGGTGGAGGAACCCAGTGCACACAGGGTATCTGGAAAGGCCTGGCTTTTAGACTGCTAAAGCAAAAAGCAGAGTCAGAGACGCAGCCAGACCCAGTGGAGAGTCCAGAGACATAAACTAGCAGTGGGCA
>PVLC010025334.1:0-23755 GCA_004027655.1 Graphiurus murinus | reverse complement strand
TGCCAAGAAGTGCTCTTTGAGAAGCTTTTCGATAACAGAAGCTTTCAAAAGACATATACTCCAAATTGTCATGTTGTCAAATTTATCAGGTCATAATCAAAATATTTAGAATATGTGAGGGTTTGAGGCCTGTCTGAGTCTCATCAGACCAAATATCCATTTATTTTTACTGGATTCAGATCAAGCTCTAACAGAAAATGTGTTTGTTTAGCTTCATTAAGCTGCATGTGGATGATAACACTGATCGTTCAAAGCATTTATCTTATCACTTAATAAAAAGTTTATCTGCAACTATACTGACAGTTCTGTACATATGGCAGTGTAAGTATTTTGGAATTTCCCAAGGAAAGATTTGAAGTTTTTATTTAATTTATCCTTATGTTACATATATAACAGTAAATCTACCTGGGACTCTATAGATGTGTGATGAATTACCTTTAAAATATACACATATTACATATTAAGGATTTTTAATGCTAACAAAAGAAAATTATCATGAAATTAGGTTGAATACAAATAATTCAATTTACACAAAAAAATTAGAGACAAGGCTTATTTATGTGCATCATAACTTTTAATAAATGCTTAGATTATAAAGTAGCATATCATAATTGATCAAATATGTTATTGATATTATTAGCATTGTGGAAAAAATTCTCTGCACTAAAATACAGAAAAGACTTAAGGTTTGACTCATTCATTTTTATTTTCTCCTTTTGAACTACTGTTGATAATATAGTCATTTGTTTTCTGTATGACAAGATATAAAGATGTGCACATTTTCGTCTTTAAATGTCAAGCTACATGTGAGTCTTTTTAAATTTTTTTTCTTTTGCAGCATTGGGGATTGAACCAGGGGCATTCTACCTCTGAGCTACACCCCCAGCCCTATATTTTATTCCTTATTTTTTGAGACAGGTTCTCACTAAGTTGCGGAGAGCTTCACTAAGTAGCTGAGGCTGGCCGTGAACCCGGATCCTCCTGTCTCAGCCTCCCAAGTACTGGGATTACAAGCTTGGGCCACCATGCCTGGCTTACATATGCATATTTATGATGTTTCTTTTACTTTAAGAAAAAAAGTTGTATACTTCAAAAGTCTTATTTGTGCTATTCAAACTCCACTAAAAGACTTATTCCTCACAATGTCACTCTTCTGTCAAAATTATTACAGAAAAGATTATGTACATTAGGTTGAAGTAAAGCTAGCAATTAAAGTACTTTTTCTAGAACATCAAATGTACATTTTAAGAAGCAAGGAGAGGAGCCAGACACAAAACACACTAGTAACCTCTGGGAGACGCACATTAAAAAACAAAGTGAGCTGAAGTCAAGCCTGGGGTCATTCTTGTCAAGGGACTCTCTAGTCCCTAAGGACCAGTTCACACACTAATGCCCAGAACCCAAACTCTGAAGCTCCTCCTGCACCACTGTGGCCTGCTTTGTCCCTCTCCAAACTCTCTTGGTGATTTCAGCTATACAAGTAATTACTTATAATTTAATTTTAGAGGTAACCCTTATGCTTGGAACAACTGAGATAGTTCCAAGGATAAGGGTTACCTCTTATTGCTCTATTCTTATATAATTAAAAGATATTACTAATCTTAGCTCAGCTGTTCATTTTCAGTTCTGTGGCAACTACTAACTTCTCTTATTAAAGAAAAAAAAATCACTATTAAATCCCTGGAGGGGTATACCCTATACTCTATTTGCATAATATAAATTCCACTTGGAGCATATCTAGAGGTCCTTGGCTCTTGTGAATGTCAGGATATATTTTAGTTAGCTTTTTCATAGCTGTGGCAAAAATATCTTACAAGCATGACTTAGAGAAAGAAAAGTTTATTTGGGGCTTGTAGTCTCCGAGGTCAGTCCATGATCAGCGGGCTTAAAGGCAGGAACCACAGCAGCAGTGTTTCAAGGTATGTCACAGGAGATAAAGCTACTCTGACCTCCAAGAAGAGAGAGGAGGGATGAATACAATCTCCAAGGTCACATATTCAGTAATCTACCTTCTCTAACCATTCCCCCAACTCCAAACTTGTCTGCAATGTACAACACAGGAACTTTTCTGGGAGACAGTTTATATCCAAATCATAGTAGGATGGTATAACAAAAATGTGGGAGTCAGGGGGTGGTCAATTTAATAGAGATTGCTGTAACTAGAACCCCAGCTGGTATATGGTATTTTTTCCCACTCAAATCTGTCTTTTAAAAGGTACTCCCCTGGGAGAAAATTCTATTTTTACTTAGTTACCAAATGAACTAAGCCAATAAATTATACTTATTATTTTTATGTTCTACTATATTTCTTGGGCTGTGTAAATTACTATATACTTTCTAAAATCAAAATGTGATGTTACAAGTCCAACTCCAGGATAAAATACATGTGGATGTGTGTAAGGAAAGGAGCCATTATAGTAAAGAGGGCAGGATAAAACACACCTAGTATTACCCCTAAAACTATGCATTGAGTAGTGATGATATATTTCCCTTCACGTATTGGTCCAATAAACCAGATGTTAGCTAAAGAAAGAAAATGTTCTGTTTCTTCTCTAGAGTATCTGATCCTAATTGCCATTCACTATAATGAATGACTCTTATTTTTTTCTCTGTCTCACATTCAATAAAATATAATTCTGCAATGATCTCTTCCTCCCCAAGTCAAGAAGTTCTTTTAGGTCAAGGCAGAGCTTATTTATCTTTCTACCAATTGAATCACAGTGCCACATTATAAGCACAATAAACGTTTACAAAAGCTGCACAAAATTAAAAACAAAGTATTAAAGGCAATGGAAGGCATCCAAAATCAGACAGAGCAGGAAAAGAGTTTACTCTAAAGCAACTTCTATTGCAACAGGCAGGAATTGTGATTTTTAATCTTTTTTTTTTCCTAAAAGATGCTCTTCGTGGAAAATTGCAACCTTATCAGCTCAAGGTGACAGAGTTTGGGCAAAGACTTGACAGATAGGATAAAGCAAACATAAAGTCTAAATAAATATTTTATGGCTAGATTTCATTAGCAAATGAAAAGATGAGCAACATTGTCACTCAATAAGGAACTGCAAGTTAAAATTCAATGAGATACCACTGGACATCCACTAGAATGGCAAAAGGAGACTTGCACTACCAAATGATGACAAGGATTTGAAGCAACTAGAACATGCACGTGCCTTTGTTGGGAATGCAATATAATATTGCTACTTTGGAAAAATTTTTGAGAGTTTTTCATAAAATTTAATATATATTTATCATATGACCCAGCAATTCTACTATATATTTACCCATGAGAAATGTATATGTTTGTACAAAGACTTAAAATAGAATGTCCTTATTAGTTTTCTTCATTATATTCAAAAATGAGGGGAAAATATCCACTGGAGATTAATAGTATACATCCATATGATTAGGTGCTAGTCAGTAAAAAGAAGAACAAATTATTGATTAATGTAATATGGTTTCCAAAATCACACTGAGTAAAAGAAGCCACACACAAGCCACGCATGGTGGAGTAGGCCTATAATCCTAGTACTTGAGAGGCTGAGACAGGAGGATTACAAGTTAAAAGTCAGCCTCAGCAAATTAGAAAGGCCTTTAGCAACTTAGTGAGACCCTGTTTCAAGATAAAAAATAAAATAGAGCTTAGTGTAGCTTAGATATAGTACACATCCAGGTTTAATCCCAGTACCCCCCATAAAAAAGAAGGTACACACACAAATGCATGCTGTATGATTCCATTTATATGATGGTTTAGAAATACGAAGTAATCTATAGAGAGAGGGAGTTTTGTTGTAATGAAAATCTGTATCATGATTGTGGTGGTGGTCACATGATTACCTTGTCAAAACTATATACATGAACTATATACATAAAATAGATGCAGTTTATTATATATAAATTATACCTCAATATGATATGTTTTTAAATAGAGAAGAGATAGAAAACATGAGAAAGAAGATGGAAATGATTCTGCATAGATAGGTATCTTCCTAAAACTGCATCAAAAGGACCTCCTTGGGCCTCCCTATAAATACTAGAAACAATTTATGGTCTGGAATTCTGAATCCCTAGAGCTAAGAGCTAAGTTCATGAACCCACCTCTGTTTGTTGCCTTACTGGGGCTTAGTTGGCAAAGGTCTGATGATAATTATTATTGCTGCTGTCTAGGTTAAGTTTCTCCTCTCTGTTGGTGAAGATTCAGACTCAGAGTTAAGTATAAAGGATTAGGAGAGCATAGTGGAGCAAAAGCTGTTCACTTCCTAGAAGCCTGGAAACAGAGAAAGGGGAGCGGGGGTTGAATCCCAATCTCTTCTTCAAGGGCATGTCCCCAATGACCTAAGTACTTTGCATTAGAAGAAAGAGCTCTCCTAAAGGTTCTACCACCTCCCAGTCCCACCACAGGCTCATAATCAAAGTTTCAATATGTGGTCATTGGAGAACATTTAGGATCCAAACCATAACACTATATATTGGGCATTATTATTATTATTATTAGTAGTAGTAGTAGTAGTAGTAGCAGCAGCAGCAGCAATAGCAGTGGGATTGAAGCCAGAACCACTGAGCTACACCTCAGCCCCTGGATAACTAATACAGAGTACTTCAGACAGAGAAGATTTGCCCTGATCAAAGGTACCATTAAAAATAAAACAAAACTGAAGTTACGATTTTAGTCCTTTCAACTCAGTGTGATAAATAGACTGATGCTTTCAGCCTTTTGTTCCCCCACCCCCATCCACCTTCTCCACACAGATTCTGTGAGGTAAAATTCCCAATTTCAAATAATTGTATACTTTTCTCATTCTTCTTTTATGGGTCCCCTTATCTTTTAACAGACTCCATAAAAGATGTAGAGTCTAAACAATAAGCATCAGGGAGTGGTCCATCTGTAAGAATAAACATGAATGATGAGGCATGTTTATATCTAGTTTAACACGTGTAATATAAATCAGGAAGCCTTTATACTGGTTCACTGTTATAAAAGTACATTATCATACAGTTTTTTAAAAAGTATATAACTTTAATTTACATACATTTTAAGTTTTCCAAAAGTCTTGGATAATATGTAACTTACAATATTTAAATCAAATATGAATATTATTAAGGATTGAACAATTTCTCTGTTATTCAGTATGCCTTTTCTGCATGGATTTAGGTACAATAGTCTTTCTGGGGACTGACAGCCAATTGCAAAGAGACTGTGCAAGTTATGATGTAGAGCCTTTGAAGAACCCTCTTAAGCTTTACATCTTCTCTGTTAACATTCTTAAAATGTATAATAGCGTCTCCTAAAGTCCCTTCTTGGTGGCTAAGGTGACTTTTTTTTATTGGTGAATTCAGAAATAGCAATAAAATAGAAGATTTGAAAATCCTCAAAGTGAACAGTCTCCCCATTTCAACCACTGTTTGCAAATATTTATTTTTCATCTCTAAACCTCAGAGTGTGTTTGATTTGAAGCACTAAAACAGCAATTGCTCTGACCCACAGAAAATTTTCATGCTGAATAAACCACCTCATAAGCCGAAGCCTAAATATTTCGTGTGGATGTCTTTCTTCACACAGTGTTTCCCTGTGAAACAGCTGGAATCCTGGTTTTCAATTGACTTAATTGTCACATCACTTCACAAAATGTCCGAGGACCTTAAGGAATCCAGTTCTTGTATTTCTAAGGTGCAGCTTCTCGTGAAATGACGGCTATTACTAGTATTTCCTTAGGATGAAACATGAAGTGATTTTTCTTTTCTGAGCTAATTTTAAAAAGAGATGTAGAAGACCAGTAACTGCTGGAAATGCCATGTCTCTTCAGATATAAAAGGCAAGGGAAAATTCTACCTCAATTTATTTACCCAGAATATGTTTTTTATTTATTGAGAAAGCCTGTTTTCCTTTAGTTGTCATATCCTCCTCTGTGAACTGAAGAATAAAAATATTCTTTCATGTATGCCTCAGAATCAATTGAGTCCATACACTAGCTTTAAGTAAAATGAAAAAAAAAAAAAATGCAGCCTTTAATAGTCAGCATTTCAAAAATGTGGCTGAACCAAAGAGCTGTGCTGACTTAATTTTCTCTGAACATGACACTTTGTGACTCCATCTTCCACCATCTCAACAACATTTTCTGAATTTTGTTGAGATTCATCTTTTTGACAACAGACATAATCCACATGAGTGGATTGAAACTAGATCAAATGATCAAACACCATCAAGACTGTCAGCACCTACTAGACAGTAGCAAGTTAACAGGACATGTTCAGAGGATCAGGAATAGGAAATCAAAGGGCTATTGTGAGGCATAACAGAGTCAAAAGCACAAGTTCACGTTTATATAACCAGCTCACAGGAAGTTTCCGCTGCATGAAAGGTTTTCCTGCTAGTCTCATAGGTGTTTTCTTCTCCTATCCTAGTCCTCATCTCGGTTACCTGCTCTCCAACATCTTCCCCCAGCATATTAGCTAAATAAGTAGTTCTCAATCCAACCTGTGTGTGTGTGTGTGTGTGTGTGTGTGTGTGTGTGTGTTTATATTATATCAGTATCACAAGTCTTTGTTCATTTTTTGAACATCTGTGTTCCTAACTAAGCTAAAGACTCTATTCAGAGAGAAACATTTCACTTAAGAAAGTAAATATTCAGCATAGCAGTATCTAGCTCATGATAAGCACATAATAAACATTTGATAAACGAGTGAAAGGATAGTAAATACATATTCTTTAAAAAAAAGCAATAATGAGTTGTTTTGGTTTAGTTTTCTTTTATCTTTATAAGTTTCTGTATTTTTCATATTTTATGACACTATTTATTGTAAAAAAAATTAAAGACTGTATATCTTCTTTTGAGAAATATCTATTTAGATTAAGAAAAATTGTTCAGCATCACTAATAATCAGAGAAATGCAAATCAAAACCACAGTGAGATAACCTAATCCCAGTTAGAATGACTAGTATCAAACAGATGAAAAACAAATAAACCAAAATGTTGGTGAGGGTGTGGAGAAAGAGAAACTCTTATACAACATTTGTGGAAATGTAAATTAGTACAGCTATTATAAAGATATTTTATGGAGGCTACTCAAAAAATTAAAAGTAGAACCACATAATTAAGTAATCCTACTACTGGGAATATATTCAAAGGAAATGGTCAACATGGGGAGGAGGTCTCTGTACTCTCATGTTTATTATATATAGCAGTATTCACAATAGACAGTATGTACCCATCAACAGATATGACAGAAAAAGAATATGTGGTGTATATATATAATAGAATATTATTCAGCCATAAAAAGGATAAACTCCTGTTGTTGCAGGAGAATGCTCCCCACAAGCCTAGTCTCAGAGACAAAAGAAAACTCTGGAAGCCAAAAGTAGGATAAGCAAGTCTTCCTTTAATCAGCAGCTGATGACCCAGATCCAGCAATTTCTTGCTTTCTGGGCGGGGAACCAAGAGATTTCAACCCTTATATACAGTTGGTCTCTTAACTTTGAGAGGAAAGGAAAAGGGAAAATGTGAGACTTACTACACTTTCACCCAGCAGGAGCAAGATACCAAAAGTAGAAAGAGCCCATTAACTCAAGGCCCTGTCTTAAGGCCTGACTGGGCTGGTGCTGCCTTGTTTAGGTTTAGAGATGACCCCTGCTGCTCTGGTCTCTGGTTTCCATAAGTGAGGGGCTGGACTCATTGATTTGCAAGCCCTCTCTGTTTACCTTTTCTGCTAATTGTCAGCACACTGGCAGCTAGGGGAGGGAGCAAGGAATTTTTTTTTTTTCTTCTATCCTAAGTCTAAATTTTTGTTGGTTTGTTTGTTTGTTTTGCGGTACTGGGGATCGAACTCAGGGGCATTCTACCTCCGAGCTACACCCCCAGACCTATTTTTATTCTTTATTTTGAAACCGAGTCTCACTAAGTTGCAGAGTGCCTCACTAGGTAGCTGAGGTTGGCCGCAAACCCATATCCTCTGGTCTCAGCCTCCCAAATGCTGGGATTACAAGCGTGCGCCACCACGCCCGGCTTAAATTTGTAACTAATAATATTTCCATGGCTCTGACTATTCTTTCCCATATCACTGTCATTTGTAAAGATATGAATGGAGTTAGAATGCATATTGTTAATTGAAATAATTCAGGGACTGAAAGGCAAATATAGCATAGTTTCACTCATATGTGGAATATGAGAAAGTTGAGATTGTAGGAGTGGTGTTATGGCTTAGACCTGGAATATACCTTTAAAAGCTCATGTGTTAAATCCTGGATCACTGGGAGCATGATCTTCAAGACTCTATCTGTCCCTGGCTGTTTTACTCTGCTTCCTGGCTGCCATGAGTTGAACACCTGCTCTCTGCCACACCCTGCTGCCTTGATGTTTCTGCCTTGAAGCCAGCTGACGACCATGAACGTGTGAGCCAAATAAGCCTTTCCTCATCTAAGTTGTTCTTGTCAGGTGTTCTTTTCACAGTAACACAAAGCTGGATAACACAAGTGGTTATCAGTGACTGGGGAGAGTAGGAGGGAAGGGGGAAGTGAGGACAGGACAGTCAATGGGTACCATGTTAGATAGGAGAAATAAGTTGTGTTCTGTACCACATCAAGGTGTATATAAGTAACATTAATGCTTTATACATCTCAAAATAGAAGACAGAACACATTCATTATTTAAAAATGAGTTCACAGTGATGTATAAGCTATGCATTACATTGTATAACATAAATATGTACAAGGAGGGTTTTTTTTTCTTTCTTTTTTTTTCTTTGGTACTAGGTATTGAAATCAGGGACATTCTACATCTGAGGTACACCCTATCTCCTTTATATTTTTTTATCTTGAAATAGGGTCTCTGTAAGTTGCTGAGGGTCTCCCTAAGTTGTTAGGTTTGGCCTCAAACTTGCAATCCTCCTGTCTCATTCTGCTAAATACTAAGATTACAGGTAGGCATCACTCTGCCTGGCTTGGAGATCAGGTTTTTTGTTGCTGTTGTTTTTAGTTTTAGTTTTTGATACAAAGGGTATTCTATCACGAGCTACACGAGCTACACCCCCCAGCCCATTTTTATTTGTTATTTTAAAAGAGGGCATCACTGAATTACCATGTGCTGGCCATGAACCTTCAATCTTCCTATAACAGCCAAAAATACTTCCATAACATAATTCATCTCCTAAAAGAGAAACAGAATTTAAATAAGTTATATTATCTTGAAAAATATCTTTACTATTTTTACTATAACTAACACATAATTATATATATTTATAGAATACAGTGTGATAATTTAATACCAGTATATAATGTAAACTGATCAAATCAGCACAATTAGCATTTCCATCTCCTTAAACATTTATCCTTTTGGGAAACCTTTAAATCCCTCTCTTCCAGTTCTTTATAAAACATATAATAAACTGTTGTAAACTACAGTCACTGTGCTGTGCTGTGGAACACTAGAACTTATTCCACTACGTATTGTGTTTTGCTACCTGATATCCAATTTCCCTCTAGCACCCCTCTTAGACACCCTTCACAACCCCTAGTGACAACTGTTCTAATCTTTTCTTCTATGAAATCAACACATTTAGTTTCCCCACATGAGTGTCTTTTTGTGCTGGCTTATTTCACTTGACATGTTTTCTAGTTCATCCATGCTGTCACAAATGACAGGATTTAATTTTTCTTTGTGACTGGATAATATTCTACTGTGTACATGGACATATATTCTTTATCCACTCATTTGTTGATGAACACTTCAGTTGATTCCACATCTTCACTATTGTGAACAGTGTTGCAATAACCACAAAAAGCACAGGTAATTCTTTGATATACTGAATACATTTTCTTTGAGATAGCTGGATCATGGTAGTTTTATTTTTAATTTTTTGAAGAACTTACATACTTTTTGAAAGCAATTCTTATATATCAGTGAGCATAGTGTATATTTGCTAACTAAATAAACTCATTATTAATCTCAAACAAATGTCATCCTGGAGTGATTCCTTTCTGTACATTTTTGGTATTGCTTTGTTTGACTCTCAGAAACAAGATAATTAGTTCTTCATATTTCAGACTTACAGAAAAGGGCAATTGTCTCACCATAAAATAATGAATATTTTAAAGGGAACAAAGATGAAACTGGCATCACATTATCAAGTTCCTACCTTTAGTGGGAGTACTATTTTGGCATGCATCACAAATGCCATGATTAAAAGTCAGAATCTCTGTACAATAAATTATTATACTTAGAAACATGTATAGGTCATTAAACTGTATTATAAGAAATAAGCGCCTATTAACAGCAAAAAGTAGATATAAATGTGTTCAATTTGTTTTCAAAATTAAGAATTTGCTTCAAAATTAAGAATAGTGATTCCTAATGTTGACATTGATTAAAATAGTTTAGAAAAGACTAATATATGAATTCTATTAAAGGAATTAATTTAGTATGTGTACAAGTTGACTATTCCTTGTTTAAAGTACTTGGCACCAGAAGTGTTTCAGAGTTTTTTGGCTTTAGGAATCTAGAGACAAGGGGATTTAATAGTATGAGAAGGATGTAAGCCAAAATTTTCAGGATACGGACCCAATAGTTATTTAGCTGATCTCAGTATAATGTGGAGCAGTGGGTAGCACAAAGAATTAGAATTATATATTATAGAATTTTTAATCCTAAGAATTTCTATAATTCTAGAAATAAGAAAATTTAAAACTCTATTATTTATTCTTATAAAATAACTTTTGACATATTTCTTCTTTTTATTGAGGTAGGTGCACTTGATAAAATAATGGAAATAAAGATATGTTATATACACAGAGCTAATAAAAGGTGTAAAACATTTCTTCATAATGAATATATGAGTTCGTCATATTAAAACTGTGGCTGTAATGTTTGTATTCATAAAAATGTGGTTGTTAGGATTTCAGTAAAAATATTTAATGTAAAAATTTGAGATGGGTGGGTTACAGAGTCCCCCTAAAAAAGAGTAACAGTTAAAGTATTAGCTCTGCTAATATTGGTATATTCTGCTGTAAATAATAAGGCAAAAGGATGTGTAGCATATTCAACATTAAAGCCTGATATAAGTTCAGACTTGCTTTCAGTTAAATCAAAAGGAGCTCAACAGGTTTCTGCTAATGTTGAAATAAATCATATACATAATGGAATAGTTTGAGATTAGACAGAAGTAAGAGCACAAAATTCACTTATGTTTCATATGCATCTTGTACACATAGGCTGAAGGAAATCTCATATGATATTTTTAGTGTGCCTGTGTCTTGTTCATGAACCACCACATAAGCTCAAGGTACGCAATTTTCTACTTGTGTCATGTTGGCTTTCAAAAAGTTTCAGGTCTTGGAGCATTTTGGATTTTGGACTTTTGTATCAAGGGTGCTCAAATGTACATGGATTGAAAAACAAAACAAAAACAAAAGCTGTGATTCTCCGAGGAAGAGAAACTTATTTTGCATTATTGATAGTTCTGTAGCCATTGTTCAAAATAGGAAAGATTATTTTGAGGAAATCATTTGTCTCCCTCAACATTATCACTTCAATAATCTAAAAAGAGTGACCACATAACTTAGAGGAAGGAAGATTTATTTTCTCACAGTTTTCTTGGAGATTTAGAGATTTCATCCAGGTTAGGAGGGTGTGCAGAGCTCAGGGTATGGCAGTGGAAAGCAGAGAGAAGGAGAGCACGAGGCTCCACTCTCACATCATAGAGACTGGAAGCAGAAAGTGAGCAGGGGGAGGAGAAAGGTTGTATAATCCCCAAGGCCATAGCCCCATGGACCCCTCTTTAACATGCAAGCCCCACTATCCAACATTGCTGCTTTTTTTCTGTAAGGGCTAGGAGGATATTCTAAATCCAAACCAATACACCATCAATGAATTGATCTTTTACTTTCTCAAAACCCAGAAAAGAGAAAGTGAGTATAAATTTCAGGGAATTCAGTCAAATATAAGAAAAACATTGTTTTTTTATTTATTTACCATTCTTGACATTCATTTTTTAAGTTATGTTAGGGAGAATTTCCTTCTGTAGGATGAGTCAACACTCACAGGAGATGCTAAAAAATTCATGCTGCTATACTCCTTGGAAATCGTTGAAAATTTGAGAGTTTATTACTAAAGCACAAAAGCTAATACTCTGCTGACCTTATTTCAAGAAAATCAACACAGTGAATGCTTCCAGCTCTAATATTCTATTATGCTCTGCCAATGTAGGATAAAGCTAAAGACTTAGAAGAGCCCAGGACAAATTGCAACCAAGTCCCCACCCAACCACTTTCTTCCACCCATTTCCCGTACACCCTGCCCCAGGACCGCTTGTCCACTTTTCTTCAAATAATTTGTCTGACTCCCCCAGTGAGTATTTGAATGTTCAAACATGTGAAAGACCAAGAAAATGTGGTTTTGATATATATTTGGCAAACCACATACCAAAAAAAGTAGAGAAGGTCATTCCAAAAATTAATCACAGATTGTTGGGTGATAAATAGTACAATGCCACACTTAACTTAGTTGAACCAGACAAAGCTCAAATGTTTGCTTTTAAAATCTACAGTGATACAGAGCCCAGCGATATAAGCAAGAAAATTTGCCCAATTTTTGGTCCTCTTTTTTTTTTTTTTTTTTAATATTGTCAGGGCCAATACTGATAATTTATTTTGGGTTGAATTTTACTCACTCAGCAAAAGGCCATAAATTTAATACTGAGATAACACATGCTGCACTGAGCAAATACTTTTCAGATCAATGAGATCAATGTGTATGTTGTAATTCTGATATGTTTGAATCATCAATATTAATGATATCTCTTCCAATTACTCATTGCATACCAAATAACTTATTGTAAACAAAACACATATTGTCAAACTAGAAATGTTTAAACACTTTAGAATCTTGTGATTTCCCACAAGATTTCCAGCAAGAAATTATAGGTACTAAGCCGAGTATGGTAGTGTACATACTTGGCTTAGTACCTATAATCCTAGTACTTGAAAGAGTGAGACAGGAAGATCACAGGTTCAAGGCCAACCTCAGCAATTTAGTGAGTGAAATCTTTAACAACTTAGCAAGACCCTCTTTAAAAATAAAAATTAAAAAAGATTGAGAGTGTATCTTGGAGGTAGAATATTCCTGGGTTCAATCCTCAGTAATCACCCCACCCCCAAAAAATAAGTAAAAAGTTTAAAAAAGAAGAAATTATAGGGCACTAAATACCAAAAGAACCAAATTCATCTGTGCTATATCTATGTATTTGACATACTTATGGCAAAGACTGAAATTTTTGGTAGACGATTATGTTTTGGAGTTTCAAATGTCTTTACATTCTGAGCCAGCTCTTCCAGCATACTGAATATTTCATAAGTAACTATAGCATGCTATTCCATGGAGGTTTCCCTTTGCTACAGAATGAGCCGATGGTGATTCTTCAGTCTTCTGTGATGAATGCTGCTGTCTCCAACTAGAGGAGAGGAAAGATAAGACATAGGAAACCATTAAAGTTCTATAAACTTTGTGTTCTTTATGATGAGCTGTACACAGTGTCAGTTAGAGAAACTAACTGAAGATTGTAAAGAAAAAAAAAAAAACATTCATTCTTTGATCCCTGGAAATGGAGCTTCTTTTTAAAGCACATGTCTGAGAAACATGTTCTCTATCAGGAGGAAAATAAACTCAGAAATTCTTAAATCATCTTCTAAAATAGTGTTTTAGAAGTATTTTTCAACTATATTAACTGTAGAATTTCATTTTCTAATACTAGAAAGTTTCCATTCTAGGATTACCTGTTATTCCAACTTTGCTAATAGTAGCTCAAAATAAAAACTTATTAATGGTCTGAAGTCTCTGCTTGTATGAAGAAAAACTCAAAAAATGGGTATCTGCAATAGATGTCATCAAATTATCAAAGGCCAACCATTGTAGCTTATATAAATGCATTATCTTTCACTTACATATCAGTATAAGCAAAATGTATCAACACATGGTTGATCAGAAGTTGATAAATATTTACTTTACAGGAAAAAAAAAAAAACAGGATAAATACTGTGAGTAAAATATTGGCTCAAAACCAACAGTGTGTCTTGGAAGAGTTCCAGGTTTGGGAGGAAATTAATTTATCTGAGAGTATCTATGCTTACTTAAGTACAGATTTTCATGAGAGAGAAATTTGAGAGATTCTAAGAGCTTTTGTCTCTCTCAAGACTTACATATTTTGGCGTCAGTTCTCATGGCCTGTTCTCAATACACACAGAAAGGCAACAGTCCTGGGACCCTTGTATCATTTAGTGGTTCCCCAATGAGAGTAGAGCTATTGTTCTCAAAGACTCCATGAAAACCAAAGAGGAGATTAGGCTCTTTATAGATAAGAAACTGGAATGACAGAAAATCTGTGTATGACCAATGTTGCACAGTCTTGGAGCTGTTTACAGCAGTAAGCTTTAATAACTCCTGTTCAAAAAAAAAAGGTAAGTGTTAAATTTCTTACTTGCTCAGTTTACTTTGTTTAATGCTAAATTCCCACCATTCAGTGCAAAATGATGTTGTTATACCTCTTTTTTCTCTTAGTTCAAAACTTTCCTTTTTTCCCATTAAGAGTTTATATACATGTATGCACCGACACTGTGATCTTCCTTTACTCTTCCACAAACTACTTGTCTCCTGGTCTCATGATTACTTCCTATTCCTTTTAGTGTGAATGAAATGATTCTGGTAGCAGGCCCTTAGACCAGTGTTCTATGTTTATGAATGGACTCTGAGAGCCCTAAGCATATAGGAAATAGGATACATAGTTCTGACATGGTATCAAATGTGTGTGTGTGTGTGTGTGTGTGTGTGTGTGTGTGTGTGTGTGTGTTATTGAAGATTTAACACAGAGGCATTCTAATTCCAAGAATTTTTATTTTGAAACAGGGTCACTGGGTTGCTGAGCATCTAAGTTGCTGAGACTTGCCTTGAACCTGCAATCCTCCTGTCTCTGCCTCCCAAGTACCCGGATTACAGACATGCACCACCACACCTGGCTTCATGTGTCTTAGAAAAAATTGTTAAGTGACCAAAGCATGGATAGGACACAAGATCCTCTTATATATTCATAAATGCATTCAATGAGTATTATTGAAGCTCTTCCTGAGGGCTTAAATGCCCAGCATATCTGTTTCTCTGTATAGTCATCCATGCTATTTTAACTTAGGAGACCATGTTCCTGAAAGTGTATTTGTAAAGTAATAAATTCCATACCAATGCATGTGGGATTTTTCCCAGAGTTCACATAGCTAGGTACTATGATGGATATAAGGAATTCATGATTTATGAAAGGAGAGAAGGCATGAGTGCAGAAGGAACACAACAATTAGCATTACATGAATCCCAGCCAGTCAACAGTGCCAAATAGATCTCCTAAATATCAGTCCTAAATGTGAAATCATAAAAATGTATTATAAAATAAATAAAGGAAGGTCTTACTTTTCTTTTGTTCATCTTCTTTGTGCCTGCTCTTTTTTAGATTGTATATCATTATCTTTATATTATAATGGCTAAACTTAGACTTTCAAACCATGGGTAAAGAACTATTATTTGTACTGATTAGATGCTAATCAATAGTTCAATTCAGCAGTACCACATCTTTTGTATGTATAGCAATGTCTATTTGTGCAGATATCACAATATTTAATTGTATTTGACATAGTATTTTATAATAATTGGTAAAATAGAGAACCTAAAATTAAGAATCATCAATCTTACATTTAATAAAATTGAAAGAGAAGATATTATTGGGTGAGCCAAAAAAACTCAAATAATAGTTTAGATGTCCATTAAGTTGTCTTACAAAACTAAGATAATAGATCATATACTCAACTGTTAAATAAAAGAGTATCATGATTGAGTACTATTAAGACCACCTAAGACTAAAGGATGAAGAAAGTACTTAGATTTTTTCCATATATGATATTTTTGGCACATCGAGACTGAAACATTTAAGCCTGTTGTTTGACTTGTAGCACTTTTGATATTCTAATATGTTTTCAAGAATGCATTATGTGAGAAAGCAGGAGAAAACTGATAGAGCAGTGTTGTGGGAATTGGCAAGAGAATGAAATTTTTAAATGGAAGGATAAGAGCAGACTCTCAAAGGAGAATCAGGATTTGAACTTACAAAGGTGGAGAAAATTTTCTAGATAGAGAGAACTCCTTGATCAAAATCCTTAAGGTGAGAAAATGCAGGATATATAAGAAAACAGGCAACCCTCCTTGGTCCTGACTGTAGAAGGTGATGCCATTAGGAGAGCGGTAGCAAATCAGAGCTGGGGAGTTAGAAATGGCAAACAATATTTCAAAAACTCAACGTATCTCTCTGCAACTGCTCTTCTCAATTATGCCTGCATATGTTTTCTTTGTCCATGGCAAAAGATACTTTCAGTCAAATATACATGCTCAGATCTTAGTCCTTAATCTGAGCAAAAGAAATTTAGGGGACTTAAATCCAAAACACTGGGACTAGCATCAAGTTACATTTTCTGTTGATGCATTAATACTTGCCATTGGTAACATAAACAAAATGCAAATCTTAAAATTTGGGACTTATAACCTGGCCTCTACTGACTAAGTCTCTATTATGGTAAGCTGGACCTGTCTTGTTCCATGGTCAGTCATTTTTTGGATTACCTTCCAATTATAACCTGACTTGAATTCCAAACCACTGGAATGGAGTTGGCAGGGAGTTGTGTTTACCCCTTTGTACAGACCAGTGGTTAAGATTCTGACATGTAATTCATGTTGTTTTCTGGTACCAACTGCTTCCATAACCAAAGATCTGTAAATGCCACAGCTCTTTAGTTTCCCAGCTGTTCAACCCCAAGCACCCTTGCTTCTTCCTTGGTCATTGTGAACGTTGCTTGGCCTTGAGGGCATATGTTCTCCCTGTTCATCTGCTACTTCCTGGGAGGATGATAGTTAACTGAGTCCAGCACTATGTCTTGCTATTCTAACCATCCACAATTAACAGGGTCATTCTCAGTCATGGACAGACAAATGGTACAGTTCTTCCTCCCTTATTTTGACATTCTCCAACAGGGTATCTTTAGTTTCAAGGCTGTATTATAAACTACTAGCCTCCTGCTATGTGTAGTATAGGCATTAAAATAACTCTTACCTTAGAAAGGTAAGTTCTTGAGACATACAAGCAGATGGACAGCATTCCTCAATGAAATAATGAGAAACTCAGGCATTCAGAGCACTGCTATTAGATGGCACATTGTTTCTGTCAGTGACAAGACAGTTGCTACAGAACAGTTGTGTTCTGTGGGTCAGTCCTTATTCGGAATGCAGAGATGGGCAGTGACTGATCACATGTGTTTTTACAAGTATATGAGAGAGTGAGGGTATATAAGTTATTCAATCAAATACATGAACCTCTACTATCTGAAGGACAGATAGGCACAAAAAGAGTCACAAAAAAGGTAGAACATAATTCCAGGAACATCCAAGAGCAGTTGGTAACAATCCTGGCTGAGGACCAGGATCAGGTGAGAAACTTAAAAACAACAGAGGGCCAGGTATGGTGGTGCACACCTGTAATCTCAGTACTTAGGAGGCTGAGACAGGAGGATCACATATTTACAGCCAGCCTCAGCAACTCAGCAAGACCCTCTGCAACTTAGTGAGACTCTATTTCAAAATAAAAAATAAAATATGGTTGGGGGTATAGCTCGGAGTCAAAACACACATGAGTTAAATCCCCACTAAAACACACACACACACACACACACACACACACACACACACACACACACACAAGTAACAGAGGCCCAGACTAAATCCCTTCCCTTGAATCCCTTGAATATTGAGATGTGGGCGGGGCGGGGGGTGATAAGAACTTAGGGTTGGGACTTGCTGCTTTGTGGTCAAATTGAAGAGCAGCAAAAATTTATGTGATCAACATCCAAAGAGAGGTTGATATGCATAGGAGCAGTAAGGCTTGCTTTCAACAAAGTGAATAAAATATGTAGGGGTTTAAGCAATTCTGTTTTGTTACAATTTGCTACTCATCCATTTCCTGTTCTTTCTATAAAATGTGAATTATCTAAACATTGTATGAATCAATGAATCCCAAACAGCTCTGATGATAAAAGCTAACTGGAGTTCTCTTTTAAAAAGCAAGTTCCAGGACCCTACCCATGGCTCTAGAATTTCCAAGCAGCAATGCTGTGATTCTTATCATCAGTAAAGATTGAAAAGCACTGATCTTGGTACTGAAGACATTGGTGGACTTTGAACGTGTCTGTGATATGGGCGGGACCTGTGCACAGAGGACAAGCACATGGTGACCCCTGTAATAATGAAAGGCACGTGAAAGCATAAGGCTGCTGTCACTCAAACTCCCCACAGTCCTGCAATTACTCCAACACTCTACCTGCACCAGTGACTTTGCACCTGCTCTTTGCCAGTCTGGGAAACTCATCACCAACCCCTCAATTGGTGAAACCCTATTCATTCTTTGCACCTGTCTCAACAAACCCTTCCGAACTCAGATGAAATCTCTCCACACCTTCAATATACTTCATGATAATCATTACTATTTGGTTATCTGTTTCTTGGAATCTTTTAGTATCTGTCTGCTCTACTAAAAGGTAAGTCATTTTGGAGTAGAACATGGTTTGCATGTTCACTACTATAATTACAGGGTCTTCCCATAGCCTGGCCCAACATAGATCAGAAAAGCATTTGTTGAGTAGTGAATAAACAAATGGCCACATTGGTAAACGAATACATGAATTAATAAAAGTGCTCAGACCCGGGCGTGGTGGCGCACGCTTGTAATCCCAGCATTCGGGAGGCTGAGACCGGAGGATCCGGGTTCGAGGCCAGCCTCAGCTACCTAGTGAGGCACTTTGAAACTTAGTGAGACTCGGTTTCAAAATAAAGAATAAAAAATGGGGCTGGGGGTGTAGCTCGGAGGTAGAATGCCCCTGGGTTCCATCCCCAGTACCGCAAAAAAATAAATAAAATAAAATAAAATAAAATAAAAGTGCTCAAACACATCTGAAGCAGGCAGCAAAGGATGATCATAGCAGAGAGGAGCAGAAACCTGTCAGGTGGGCAGAAGGCTGTACGGATCCCTGGAGAAGTGAGAAGGCATGCACCTGAATAAGGAGCTGGCCAGCTTGAATTAAGCAGAACAATCAGGCTATGATGAAAGTGGAAGACAGCTAGATAAAGAGTGACTCATGATCAGTTTTGATTTGACGCAAGCAAAAACTCAGACATCCTGTAGAGTTCAGAGAAGGAGAGAGCTGATCAAAACAGTGTTTGCCAGGGATGACTCATGCTCTTTGTGTAGGATTGAATGAGGGACAGGATGAAAGATATATGAAACCAGGTAAGTGACTGTGCCCATCAATTGCCATGCAATTAAGAAGTAAAATGGGTGCTCTGTTTTGTATGAGGATGTCCTACTAAGTGCCACTACAAGTCCAATGTACCTGGGAAGAAATATGATAATAGCTATAGACTAGAAGAAGGCAGGGGGGGTCCTAAGAAGGAATCAGTAAGATTCAAACTGGCTCTCTTAGAGTAAGAGAGAAGAGAATCAATGAAAATACTGATCTATTTACCCAAAAGTCTGAGTACTGCAGAATGGAAGGAATCATACAGTCAGGCACATGTGAGAGCAGAAGGAAGTAATAAACTCCCTTCTTAGCATAGAGCCATATGTGTCATCCAGGGAAGCTTATCCCTTATTCCATGAATATTACAGGACATGAAAAGGGGGCTAAGAATAAGAAAACCTCAGTTATCAGACAGCCCTGATCTCTGAAACTTGAAGAGACACTCATGACTATCGGGGTCCTGGAAAAGATAGAAAGGAAAACCAAAGGACATTGTCTAGAGTCCTTTATCTTTATGGGGTGTTTGGTTTCATCTGATAATCTTGAAAACTCTCTTTTTCTTACCATTATATTTTAGGTAATTGCTTAAATCCTCTTCTTTTCATTTTTTGTCTCCTCTCCCCGTGGAATGCCTCTAGTCTACGATTTTTAAGTTCTTTTAATACATTCATTGATTGTCTACAACTTGCTGAAGACACATTCAAAAAACTCCAGGGGGCACTCCCTGTCCCTGCATGATGCTTCATGCAGACCATCAGGATGATCTTGCCTGGATTGTTGAAGAGTCTCCTAACTGCTCCCCCTATCTTTTGACTCCTTGTTCATCAGCCACCAATGTGATCTTCTATAATTCAGGTATAATCATGCTTCTTCTCTGCCTAAATCTTTAAGCAATGCCTAACAAGTTTCAAGATGAAGGGCAGACAGATTTACTAGTACAAAAGGTCTTTTAGGATGCATTCTTTGCCCTACTCTTTTCTCTTTCTTCATAAGCAACTTATGCTTTTACTCCAGTCACATACGTGATCTTTTTATTTTCCCCAAAGAGATATGCTCTGCCATCCTTCCTTACCTTCATAAGTAATGTCCTAGTTGCGTTATCTTTATCACTATTTTGTGGCCTGGCAACTTTTATTCTTTCTCCAAAGCTTCAATTGTCACTCCCTAAAGACACCCCTGTCATTATCTCAGGTGCTCCAACATCTCGCTCTCTACCATGTCTACAGGGAAAAACTATCTGGGTTCTTATTTTTTCTTCATTCTAATAAAATATTATCTTTTTAAAGTAAAGGATGATATATGTCATAGATCTATTTTCTGTGGTTAGGACAGTGCCTGGCATGTTATAGAAACTGATATATTAGCCAAGCGTGGTGGCACACACCTGTGATCCCAGTACTTGGGAGGCTCAGAGAGTAGGATCACAGGTTCAAAGCCAGCCTCAGCAATTTAGTGAAGCTGTCTACAATTTAGTGGGATTCTGTTTCTAAATAAACAATGAAATAGGGCTGGGGGTATAGTTTGGAGGTAAAATGCCCCTGGGTTCAATTCCCAGCACCATAAAAAAATAAGAAAGAAGCTGATATGTTCTTTTTTGTGGTACTGGGGATTGAACCCAGGGGTATTCTACCTACAAGCTACATCCCCAGTCCTATTTTTTATTCTTTATTTTGAAACAGGGTCTCACTAAGTTGTAGAGGGCCTCACTAAGTAGCTGAGGCTGGCCACAAACCCGGATCCTCCGGTCTTAGCCTCCCAAGTACTGGGATTACAAGTGTGTACCACCACACCCAGCTTGATATGTTCTTTGAAGAAATAGGAAGGAAGGAAGAAAAGGAGGAAAAAATAGCTTCCCTTCTCTCTCTCAAAAAAAAGTTGTTCTTCCAAAAGGGAGAGAAGAAAGAAGGAAAGAAGGAAAAAGAACAAAAGTCACATCAGCTGGTATAACACAAATTGAAGAAGATTGGGTAAATGAAATGAGTTTGGCAGCCCTCAATCTGCATGAACAATTGTTTATAATTCCAACAATTACATGGAGAGGCTGCACTAAGTATCCATGCCAGGGGCTGTGTTGGTGAAGAGAGGTGGTACCAAATGAATCTAGTTCAGTCTCAGCTCAAGGCCCTCATGGTTCATTTGAGGACACAGTAAGACAAACACTGCATCACTCTGACCTAGACACAATGCTCCGCAAAAAAAGGGAGCAACCGAACACACCTGAGAGTTGTGCAGAGTGTGGATGTTTATAAAGGGTATGACTCAGAAAGGATGAGCAGAAATGAGTCAGAAATGGAAAGAATTTAAGTCCATTCCAAAGAACGAAGAAGGCATCATCTTGGGGGAAGAGCAGAGAGTTTAGATAGATTGGACTTGAATATTCTCTTTGTTTCTTTTAGGAACTTAGGAGCAGAGAGTTATGAAGATGCAGCTCTATCTGCTTCTGCAGAGATCCTCCAATGTCTTTCTTCATCTGTTGAATGACACCTGCTGCCCTCCTCTGTCTTCTCCTCACATCATGTTTATCCATTGCACTGAGCAATTCTGCTCTCCACATTCTTCCTGATGCACTGCACTGCAGTACCCAAACAAATGTCCCTGAACTTCCTCCCACTCCAACAAAACACAGTTCATGACCATCTTCCAATGGAACGTGCCCAGGAGGATGGGGTGGTAGTTTCACTGTCCTTCAAACTCTCCTTGTATACTCCCTCCTGGAGATATTCTGCCAAATGAGTTTTTTATTGTCTTGAACATGATTCATAATAATTCATCATTCATACTAAAGGATTCTTTGGTCATTCTGAGAAGAAAAATGCATACTGATTTAACTGAGGGGACATAGTGTTCAGAAGCTAGTAATAGTTCCTTACCTCCTAAATGGGATGTTTGGAAAGGAAAAGAATATTGCCACAGCACGTCTAGAACTGAGACCACTTAACCCCCCGGCCAGGCCTCTCTTGGGCACAAACTGAGTGCTGTGTGAACCAGTAAGCAGCAACACCCTTTGGCTGTTCATGTTTGAAGTCTCTTTGTGATCCTGGAGACTCCTCTGGGGAGCTTGCCTAGGCTAACATTGGCTGAGCATCTCCCATGTACCTTATTCTGTGTTTGATGTCTTTGTTATTTCATTCATTTCCACAATCAAAGAAGAAATGTTTGGTAATTATTCCCGTAGTTATAAGGGCAGATATATCAAACAATTCATTCAAAGTAGCAAGTATCTCATAAGTAAGTGGAGAAGCTATCATTTGAATATAGCTATAGATTGAACACCACTATCCAGAAAATTCAAAATCTGAAATGCTCCCGAATCCAAAACTTTTTAAGTGCCAATATTGTGCCACAAGTGGAAAATTCCACAACTGATCTCAGGCTCTGGGTCAAATGTAATCACAACAAAAATAGTATATAAAATTAACTTCAGGCTTGTGTGTATAGTGTATATTAAACATACATGAATTTCATGGTTAGACTTAGTACCCATGCCCAAGATATTTCATTATGTGTGTGCAAATACTACAAACTTAAAAACAAATATTCTGTCTAGTCTCAAGCTTTTCGAATAAGGGACACCAAACCTCTCTTTAAGGATGCCATTTCTGTGATACATTTGTGGGAACTAGAACTCTTATGCCCAGAAAATATGAATAACAAATAATGGCAGTATTTCCCTATTACTGAATAAGCCTCGGAAGCATTGTAAGGACAGTGCAGCAGGTTCCCCCACTGGGACGTGGAGCCATCCAGGCTCAACAGGATTGCTTCCTACAGCCATTGTTTTAGCCTTACCAATTCATCTATAACATAGAAATAAGGAGTTCAAGACAGAAAGAAAGCTGATTGAAATTATAGAGACTTTTTAGCCTAAAATGAAACAGATCCAAACAGTCTCATTCCTTCAGAAAATTGTGCCTCCTACCAGGCATTTATTCTTATTCTACTCACATATTTCATCTTATCTGTTTCAGATTAGTCATGAAATTATGAGCTGGTTACGTGTCAGCATAAAATAGCCAATTGTTAGTTCCACATTAGAGTAGCATTTTAAACAATCTCTCTCTTCAGAAGCTATTTATTCAGGTATACTGACTTGATGTTTGAGAATAATTGCTTTGGCAAGCTAACCGTCTCTGTTTACCTCCTTGCTGTTTCTTTTTATTACAGAAGATATGTAGGAGGAGAAAAGCAGTGGTAAATTATATAACATTTCTAATCTATCTACTAACAGTGATTTCATTCACCCCAAAGTGCTAAATTATATAACATTTCTAATCTATCTAATAACAGTGCTTTCATTCACCTGGGAGTTCCAGAAGCCTTTTTGTAATTACAAGGAGAGTTTAAATACATGGAGCTGTGAGTGAAATGCTCACACATGGATATGCTCATTTAATTTTT
>PVLC010025333.1:0-23776 GCA_004027655.1 Graphiurus murinus | reverse complement strand
ACACACACACACACACACACACACACACACACACACACACACACACACACACACAGAGCTATACTAGTTAACTCTTTAAAAAAATAAATCTAACTTCCCATATTAAGTGGCTTTTAAATTAAAAAAATAAATTTCTGTGATATTTTCCAACAGTTTTCTTTATATAAGTACTTATTAGCAGCATATTTCTAAATATTTTCCTAGGTGGGTATGGTGGCCCATGTCTGTAACCCCAGTACTTAAGAGACTGAAATTGGAGGATTGCAGGTTCAAGGACAGCCTCAGCAATTTAGTGAGACCCTGTTTCAAAATAAAAATAATAAAATAGGGCTGGGGGTGTAGCTCAGAGGTAGAATGTCCCTGGGTTTAATCCCTAGTATTACAAAAAAAAATCCTTATATAAACCTGCATATTTCAGTAGAGGAATAAGAATACCTAATATCTTTTACCTATAGTATTTTCTCTGCAATTTTCAAGCATGTTTCTGAAAACTGGTGTCTAGATTTTAATTCTACTTAAAATCTCAATGACTTTCCATTACATACAGAAGCAAAGTCCTCAGAATAGACTATACAGCACCTCCAAATACAAATAAATATATAAATACACACACACACACACTCACAACCTACTCGATTTTAATCATATTAAACTCTTTGCTGTGTGTGGCTGCTGCCCATTTCTATCTCAGGGCCGTAGTACTAGCTGGTAAGCTCTTATCCTGACTGACAATATAGCTCCCTCCCTTATCTCTTTCAGATCATTGTCCAGATGCCATTTTTCAATGAGGTCTTCTGTAATCACTTACTTAAAATTGCAATCTACTTATCTCTTAATTTTTTCCTATTGTTCTATTACTAACTGATCTATGATTTATTTATATTACTTATGGTTTATAATCCCCATAGTGAAATGTAAGCTTCGTGAGACAGAAACTTTTGTCTCTTTTGCTCCCTCCTCTGAGCTCACTGCCTTATCTATCCTCAGGCTTACAAAAAAAGCTCTTAATAACAATCAACTTTATGAATGAATGAAATGATGTATTTAATACCTTTGTGAAAAAGAAAGACTAGGGAACCAAAATCATTGAAGGCCTTACAAATAACCCTTAAAAGACACTGAAATAAACTATTGAAGATAGTATGACATATCCTAAAACATTCAATGACATAAATAGTCAATACTGTACATTTAATATTCATTTGCTATGACTTATTATAAATTTTCAGAATTCCCCTCCATGCATTTCCAGCAAGATACTTAAAAATTAACTATGCCTTGTTGTAAAATGCACACTGAAATGCAAAATGTTTTGTTGTTGTTAATAGCTAGTCTCAAACTAGAATAATTTACAATTCAAGGATACTCATTCAAATATCTCTTTGCTTGTCCATATATGAAAGTATCACTAACAACCTTAGTAGCATGTACAGGGATGGAGGAGGTAGGTAGTGGGTTTGGGTTAGGAGAAAACCACACTTAATAAGAGATGTTGTGTACATATATGAATGCATCACTTTGAATCTCACTATGATGTATAATCATATTCTACAAATAAAATGCTAAAAAAATTATAGAAATAAATTTGTGTATGTTAGAATTTCACAAAAGAAGTATCTCTACTTAGATGGGGCTTTTAGAATGGCACAAGATTACTGTACAGTACTTCTTACAGCTTAACATCTATTATCTCATTGCACCCTCGCAACAATGTTATAATATAAGCAGGTTAGAGAACAGAACAGCTATCCCCTACCAGAATAGTAACTTCCTACAACCCTTTGGTTACAGAGCATAAAATCTTAGTATGAATAATACTTTGCATAATAGGGATAAATACTGTGCTGGCAAACTAAGGGGTCAAATATTTCTGCTATACTATAATGCAGAAAATCATATTTTGAAAGCAAGCCTGCATATTCCTCTTCATGCAAGAGTAACTGCAGTGTCCAGAAAAGAGCTGATGGTACTGTACCACTGCAATCAATATGCACAAGGACTGATCTTGGCCCAAGTCACAGGTTCTTTTAACAGGATGACGACTAGGAGTTGGATAGGGAGGTTGGAAAAAACAGGCTCAAGCTTGGGGTGCCCTAAGTAAGGCAATCACAGGGCCAAGTATCATACTTACCTGCTGCAGTGTGAAGTACTGGAAAGAGCATGGGCTTTGGAGTCAGATAGACTTGGTTTCAAATCCCAGCTCTGTTACATACTGGCTGTGTTACTTTGGGGAAGTTATTTAATCTCTCTGATCCTCACTTTCCTCACCTGCAAAATGGAGATAATACCATTATCAAGGTAGTTACCCTAAAGGGCTGTTGTGAGGATTAAATGAGACGATATATATAAAACTGCAAGGGCCTAACATATTAACTTTCTTCCTTTCTTGAATGATATCAAGTAGCTCTCCCTGTATCACCTGGAATGTAAGCTGGAAATTTTCTGAACTCCCTATTAAATTGCCTGTCCCATTATCCAGGAATCACCCTGAAGTCTTTAACATTTAGTGCCAGTTACAAATTCCTGGTTGTCACTTAATAGGAGCTACAGTGTCCAAAGAACCACCTTTCTCTACATAAACAATTATAAAATATTCCTGTCAGAACCTTGCTTGGTCTGAAATTATAGGCTGTAGTGATTAGAGATTTCAAATCCTACCACAACCCCCTGGCAGTTGCTATCTGCATATATGAGTAATTATACTGACTCTTCTGATATGGCTACATTGGCGTCTCCAAGTCTGGAGATTGCCCCTAGGATGCGTAGGTGAAAGACCCTCTTACTTCTTAGAAAGTAAATATACGACCCTAAAGGATTATGGTTTTATGACTCTAGAAAGTTTGCTTTACCAGGTTATGTTAAGAATATGGGCTATACGTGTAAAACGAAGAAGTGGTGCTATTTGTGTTCTGACAATGATTGATATGTCATAAATGTCTATGTAACCCTGTTGTACTCATGAAACGTATAAAAATCCATGCTGAAAATTTAAAAAAAAAATCCTACCACAATGAAATCCCTACAGAAAAGTTCTTCTGAGTCTTTGTCAATGACTAACTTTTTAAATCAATGTTAGACTCAAGAATAGACAAATACATTAATTTTAGTAAACATTCTTAGAAAAATCACTTCTACATAGTATATTTCTCTACAAATTAGTCAAGAGTTCATAACGAATGTTTTCCTTACTATAAAAATAAATATATTTTTAAAAATTCTGCATATGTATTCATAGTCCAGACCTCAGAAATATAAATTTAGTGAATACAATGATCTGTAGGTATTTTATTTGAAAAAAAATTATTGCATTTTTTGTTTGTTTGTTTTGGGGTACTGGGGATTGAACCCAGAGGCATTCTACCTCCAAGTTATACTCCCGATTTTATTTTTTATTTGAAATAGGGTCTCAGTAAGCTGTAGAAGGCCTTGCTAAGTTGCTGAGGTTGGCTTCGAACCTGCAATCTTCCTGTCTCAGCCTCCCAAGTACTAGGATTATAAGCCTGAGCCACCTCGCCTGGGAAATTATTACATCTGAATGGCTTATAAATGTTAATTATGACTTTCATATTTAGGAACTGTTTTTCATGCCAAATTTACTTAGTCCTCCAAGGAAATAATCTACCTTTATGTTTTGTGATTATAAGAGGATACATGTTCATTGTAAAGTTTCAAGTATTACAGAAAAAAAGTTTTTTTTTTTTCCTTTTTGGTGGTCCTGGGTATTGAACCCAGGGGCATTCTATCTCTGAGGTAAACACTCAGCCCATTTTATTTTTTGTTTTTTGAAAAAGGACCTTATTATATTGCTGAGGTTGTCCTCAAACCTGTTATCCTGTCTCAGCCTCCCAACTACTAGGATTACAATCATGTATCACTACCTCTGGTTTACAGCAATTATTTAAGGTAGAAAATATAATTCCCCTAACCCTATTCACTCCATCCCCTGACAACAACTGATAATAATTTGATGCATATCCCCACAAATTTTATTTTCTAGGCATATGATTTAGGCAATTTTTTTACAAAAATTATGTTTATGGGGAAGAAAATGAGAAAAATTCTTTGGTAAAACATGCTTGCTAATGCTAAAATATCCTTAAATGCAAAAGGCAAGACATAAAATATATACAGGAATTATATGTTGTGTAACCTTTTTTGTTAAATAGTCTACCAACAAATATTTTCAAAATAACATTACCCATCATAGAATTGTGAATCAAAACCATGATGAAATATCATTTTACACCTACTAGGATAGCTATAATCTAAAAGACAAAAATAAATGTTGAGCTGGGCATGGTGGTACATGCTTGTAATTCCAATACTTGGGAGGCTGAGACAGGAAGATCCCAGGTTTTAGGCCAGCCTCAGCTACTTAGTGAGGCCCTCCATGACTTAGTGAGACCCTGTTTCAAAAAAAAAAAAAAAAAGGGCTGGGGTAAAAAAAAAAAGTGTCCATGAGGCTATAGAGAAATTAGAACCCTCATACACAAGAAGGTGGGAACACAAAGTGGTACAGCCTTTAAGGAAACACTTGGCAATTCCTCAAAATGTTAAACACAAAGTTACCATATGACCTGGCAATTCCACTCCTAGGTACACATCCAAGAGAAAGGAAGACACACATCCAAACAAAATCCTGTTCATGAATGGTCCAAGTACAAACAAAATCCTGTTCATGAATGGTCCAAGTAGCATTGTTTGTAATAGTCAAAAAATCAGAAACAACCCAAATACCACTCAACTGACAAATGGATAAATAAAATGTGCAGGATCCATAAAATGAGATATGAGATATCAATAGGCAATAAAAAGAATTAAAGTATTGAATACATGCTACAATATGGATGAGTCTTGAAAACATTTTACTAAAGGAGAGCAGTCACAAAAGACCATGTATTATGATTCCATTTATTCAAAATGTCCAGAATAGGCAAATCTATACAAACTAAAAGTGGATTAATAATTACTTGAAGCTCAAGAGATAGAATAAAATGGGAAGTGATTGCTAATGGGTATGGGGTTTCTTCATGGGGTGATGAAAATGTTCTAAAATTAACTATGATGGTAGTTGCACAACTCTGTAAATACACTAAAAACCTTTAGCCGGGCGTGGTGGCGCATGTTTGTAATCTCAGCATTCGGGAGGCTGACAACGGAGGATCCGGGTTCGCAGCCAGCCTCAGCTACCTAGTGAGGCACTCTGCAACTTAGTGAGACTCGGTTTCAAAATAAAGAATAAAAACTAGAGCTGGGGGTATAGCTCGGAGGTAGAATGCCCCTGAGTTCAATTCCCAATACCGCAAAAAAAAAAAAAAAAAAAAAAAAAACTTTAAACTAAACTTTAGGTGAACTGTATGACTTGTATATCAATAAAACTAAAAAAGTATTGTTTGTCATCTCTGGAATCTTTAGCATTTAGTGACAATTGCAAGTACCTAGTTGTTACTCGATGAGTGACAATTTTTTTAACCTTATCTATTTTTTTAATTTCAAAACTTTAATGACTAAGAGCTGTTTTTTCTTTTTCTGAGATAGGTCTCACTCTGTTATTATGTTGTCAGACTAGCCTCTAACTCCTCCTGCCTTAGCCTCCCCAAGAGCTGAGACTACACCTGCATACCACCACAGTGTATACCATTACACTCAAGAGTACTTTTTTTTTTTTTCGTGGTGGTGGTGGTACTGAGGATTGAACCCAGGGGCATTCTACCTCCAAGCTACATCCCCAGCCCTATTTTTTATTCTTTATTTTGAAACTGGGTCTCACTAAGTTGCAGAAGGCCTCACTAAGTAGCTGAAGCTGGCTATGAACCCAGATCCTCCAGTCTCAACCTCCCAAGTACTGGGATTACAAGTCTGGATCTCCACACCTGGCTTGGAGTACTATTTTTTTTTCCCCCTGTGGTACTGGGGTTTGGACCCAGGGGCACTCTACTTCTGAGCTACACCCCCAGCCCTATTTTTTATTCTATATTTGGAAACAGGGTCTAAGTTGCAGAAGGTCTCACTAAGTAGCTGAGGCTGGCTCCAAACCTGCAATCCTCCTGTCTCAGCCTTCTAAATACTGGAAGTACAAGCGTGCACCACCACGCCCAGCCTAGGAGTACTATTTTTTAAGTTAAGAGGAAAATTATTTTCCAAAGTGCTCCTTGTGAGAATTAGAGCACTATTAGTCAATAGACTAGGGGTTGAGATGGAGTTGCCTTTTGTACTCATTTATTCATTCACTCACTAAATACCTACTATGTACTCCATGAATTGTGACAGCATGGAAAAAATTCTAACTCCAAATCAATAAACTAATAGACCTTGTTAATGTCAGAAGATAAGTTATGCATCACACTACCACTGCCTCCTCTGCCTTAATTCTGCATCAAAGGTTATATTCAATTATGTCAGAGAGCATCAAGAAATTCTCTTCGTTAAAATAACTGGTTTTCAAATTTTAAACTTATTTTAATATTATATTTAAATAATGCCTGTAAGCCAAGAGTTAAATGCTTACTCAGAATCCCCAGGGATGGTAACATTAAAAAAACAAGTTTTCAGAGAAGTAGTGTCACCTAAATTCTTGATGGGGAGAACAAAACAAGGCATTTATATTTTGAAAAAATTCAATGGCTATCATAATGTGGAGCCAGGGTTAATAATGACTGCATTAAGCAACACTCCTCAAAGGAAACAAGACAATGAAAATCTGTTCCATACTTTAAAAATATTTTTAGGCTGATGGTATTTGCCTGTCATTCCAGCTACAGGGGAGGCTAAGGCAGGAGGATCACTTGAGCCTAATAGTTAGAGGCCAGCCTGGGTAACACAGCAAGGATCTGTCTCAAAGAAGAAGAAAAAAAAAGTGTGTGTGTGTGAGTGAATGAATGAAATAATGTATTCAATATCTTTTCGAATAAGCAAATTCTATACCATATAATGAAAAACACTGTATGCCATATAAAGAAAACATCTTTAGAGATAATGTAGCAAATACATCTGAGGGAAGAAAAAATCTTGTCAGGAGACTGTAAAAACTAGTCACACTCCAAAAGTCTAATAGAAAATGTTGAGTTTGAACTAGGGAAAAAGAAAGCAAATGGCGCCGGGCGTGGTGGCGCAACGCTTGTAATCCCAGCATTTGGGAGGCTGAGACCAGAGGATCTGGGTTCGCGGCCAGCCTCAGCTACCTAGTCAGGCACTCCGAAACTTAGTGAGACTCGGTTTCAAAATAAAGAATAAAAAATAGGTCTGGGGGTATAGCTCGGAGGTAGAATGCCCCTGAGTTCAATCCCCAGTACCACAAAAAAAAAAAAAAAAAGAAAGCAAATGGCAAGAAAGGGTTAGAATTAGGGACTAACCCATAAAGTCAAATCTATAGGACCTAAGAACCAAACGGTTACAGAAACTAAGGGAGAAACAAGGCAAAAATGACTCCAGTGTCTCTAATTTGAATAACTAGACAGTTCGTGAGGCCATCAACCAATGAATAGAAGCAAAAGAGGAAACTGGTTTGAAAGTTAGAAAGAAGAATCAATAGAGAAAAGGTTCAAGAGCTTACAGGTTATTTATAATGGACTACCAAGTAAGTTGGGTGTGTACATAGATATTCATTTTGTTACCCTTTTTTTTTTTTTGTGGAACTGGGGATAAACCCAGGGACATTCTACCTCCGGGCTACACTCCAAGCCCTATTATTTATTCTTTATTTTGAAACAAGGCCTAAGTAGCAGAGGCTGGCCATGAACCTGGGATCCTCCTGTCTCAGCCTCCCAAGTACTGGGATGATAAATGTGTGCCACCATGCCGGCTTTTGTGTTTTTATTCTGAGACAGGGTCTCCCTGTGTTGTTCAGATCTTCCTATTTCAGACTCTAAAGTAGCTGAGATTACCTTTGTGTGTGTGTGTGTGTGTGTGTGTGTGTGTGTGTGTGTGTGTGTGGTACTGGGGATCAAAACCAGGGGCACTCTACCTCCAATCTACATTCCCAACCCTATTTTTTTTCTTTATTTTGAAATAGGGTCTCACTAAGCTGCGGAGGGCTTCATTAAGTAGCTGAGGCTGGCTGCGAACCTGCGATCCTCCTTTGGCCTCCCAAGTACGGGAATTACAAGCATGCGCCACCACACCCTGGTGCTTACCTTTTTTTAAATAGAACATCCAGAGGGAAAAACTCAACTAACAAGAGGTCCAAACTAAAAAACACACTGAGAATCACTGCTTGTTTACACATTTGTATGCATAATATACATCATAGTGAAAAAAGGGAAGATGATAGTGCATTTGGTTTTGAACTTAATAAGTCTACAGAAAGTGTAGAACTATAATTCATGATATGGAGGCTAAAGAAAAAGGTTTAAAGTTTTGGAAATGGTTGGCATATAAGAACAATGCCATGGAAATCATAGATAGAGACAAGAGCTCTCAAGTTGAGTCTGTAAAACACCATAGGTTACAGCAATGACTAAGGGCCAACTAAAAGGAGAGAGTCAAGTAAGACTAAAAGTAACTAAAGGGATAGCTTTTACTAACTCCTCTCTTTTCTCTGAAAGCCACAGAGAAAAAAATAAGTTTTAGAGAGGAAATAAAGCTACCATTTATGGTTATCTTACTATACTCAAGTGGCAGATCCAGATAGAGTACAGGAGTAATCTGTTTGTAAGGAGAGCTGTTAGATTCTTTTGCATCGTATCCCATATTATATTAGAAAATACTAATCAGTCATAAAAAAATTGAGGAAAAGGAGTCCAGGCACAGTACGGCACAAATACTGTGATCTCAGTATTTGGAAAGCCAAGACAGGAGGATCGCAGGTTTCAGGCTAGTCTCAGCAACTTAGCAAGACACTTTTTCAAAACAAAATAGGGAGTTGGGTGTGATGGCACACACTTGAAATCCCAGTACTTAGGAGGCTGACACAGGAGGATGCGGGTTCACAGCCAGACTCAGCTACTTAGTGAGGCCCGCAACTTAGGGAGATCTTGTTTCAAAAATAAAGAATAAAAAATAGGACTGGGGATGTAGCTCGGAAGTAGAACGCCCCTGGGTTCACTCCTCACTACCGCAAAAATAAATAAATAAATAAATAAATAAATAAATAAATAAATAAATAAATAAATAAGCAAGCGAGCAAGCCAGTTGGTCGTGGTGGTGCATGCTTGTAATCCCAGTACTTGGGAGGCTGAGACAGGAGGACCCGGGTTCTTGGCTAGCCTCAGCTACTTAGTAAGGCTCTCCAGAACTTAGTGAGACACTGTTTCAAAAATAAAGAATAAAAAATGGGAGTAGGGGTATAGCTAGGTGGAAAAATGTCCCTGGGTTCAATCCCCAGTACCACAAAAAATAAATAAATAAATAGGGCTGAGGATGATGTCTCTGTATTTAAAAAAAAAAGGCAAAAGAGAAAAAGAAGAGTTTGAGGGCAATATTTCCTTCAGCTTTAGCACCACCACTACTATGTTCCAGGCACTTTACCAAACATGTTACCTAATCTTCTTTCATCCTCATAATAAACCTACTAGGTAAATGAGAAGAAAGACTAGATTGGAAGAGCAACTTACTCAGGGCCATACATCTGAAAAGCACATTAACTCTCATTTGTGTTCCCACACCTCTCTATAGCTCTTTATGCCTAACTAGTTTCTCATTATCCATCTAGATATAATGTATATTTATGTGCCCCGCCCCGTACTGTTAGCTTCTCAATGACAGGGTTTGTATCACTCATTTCCGTATCCCAATAGTTAAGAACAAGTAAATATTTTGATGAACTAAGTATATGAAAGAATCAAGAATAGCATCAAGAAAGCCAATAAAGGAAAGTTTCAGGACATGGATGGTCAGTAGTAACAAATGGTACAGAGAAAGCCGCCTGTATATCTTATAAAGTTATCACTGGCACTTAACTGATCTTCCTGAATCATTTATCTAACGTCTACTATATGCAAGACAACGTGTTAAGCACTACAAGTACGGAGGAAAATAAAACCTAGTACACATCAAAAGGTTTTCGGGGAAGGAGCCGCATCTAAATTCTTGCTCAGGAGAACAAACACCAAAGTCAAACCTACAAACACCTGCCTGCCTGCATGTTGTTCGGCTCAGGTAGATCTGAGTACAACTTAAAAGGCTCACAGCACATCTTCTAGTAAAACTTCTCATGGAGGGTACCAGGTAAAGGGTCAAAGGACCTCAGCCTGGGTGACGACAGCCGGTGGCGAGTGAAGCTGACTCCCTCCGGAGTCTCTAGTCCACTGTCCGGGCTTGGGGCTGCCCCTCCGTAGTCTGCAGAAGGGAAGAGCACACACTTACCGCAAAAGGCACTGCTAACGCCGTGGCCCTAAGGGGCCGGGGAGTCCTTGGCGAGGCCCCACGCCGCGGGAGGAAGCCCAGGGTAGGTGGGAGCTGAGAGACAGGTACCACCCCGCAACCCACTTTCCGAACTGTGTAAACTAGGGTCCCAGCGCCCAGCACCGCGACGCCAACTCCCACCAGCTGGAAGACCGACGACTGCCACCGAACCTTCCGCCCAATGAGGAAACGTCATCACTCAGCGTAGTTCAGCCTTTCTTGAGGAGGATGCACTTCCGTTTCCGGGGCACCGCGCGGCGTTTGTTTGGTTGATTTTCCGAAAGGGTTCGGGCTGGTGTCTCTGGTTTGGGCTGGCTTTTGGCTTTCGTTTTCTACCGCTGAATAACTGCGGCAGCAAAGTTAGTGACAAAATAGGCTCTCTCAGGATCCAGTCTTGGGAAAGAAGTCAGGTCCTGAGGAGCCACCTTAAGAAAAAGTGACTAGACCCGCGGCAGCGCACGTGGGAACTCCGCGAGGGGGCGTGGCTTAGAGCCTTCGCTGCTTAGAGAGGCGGGCTCCCGGGAGGGTGGGGTCAGCCGTCCGGGCGCATCTCCGGACGCGCGTGCGCAGTGCGATCCTGCCCTCGCGCTGCTTGCTGCTGCGACATGGAATTTTGCGCCGCTCGGCGAACAATTCTTCAGCTGCTGGATGCAGTGGCTCCCGCAGAACGCCCGGCGCTGCTTCAGTGGATGCGAACTACACGTAAGCGACCAGAAGCAGGCGGCTGGGGCAAGCATATGCTGCAGGCACTGACCTTGAGGGATTTAGACAGAGTATAGCCAAAAGCCTTCCCCTGGCGTCGCGGGGCTAGTATCTACTCTCCTACGGTGTGGGTTGTCAGCGGCACCCTGCTCAGACTGTCACGTGGGATTGGGTGCTGAAAGACCAGGCTCTAGGTAGTTTCTGTTTTCCTCGCACACATCGGACAGCCCTGGAGAGCCCCCTCGTGCCTAACCCCTTTTCTGGAAGAAAGGAAAAAAAGGGTGGGCCTTCGTCTTTCCGTCCCTCCCACAAACTGATACTACCTGGAAAAAAACACTTTGCTAGTGAGGCCTTAGGCTGTTAGAGTTAGAACGTTTTGCCCAGCAGGTAAAATCACCTGTAATAGCTAGGTGTAGTGGCGCACGGCGCACGCCTGTAATCCCAGTACATGGGAAGCTGAGATGGGAGGATTGCAGGTTCGAGGCCAGCTTTGGCAAATTAGTGAGACCTTGTCTCAAAATAAAAAGGGCTGGGGGTGTAGTTCAAAGGTAGATGTCCTGGGCTCGATCCGTGGTACCGAAAAAAAAAAAAAAATCACCTATAACTAGAGGTTTTATTTTCTGTCTTGCAAAATGGACCATTTAATAAGCAGTTTTTCTGGGGTAGAAAGAAAAAAGACTTCGATTTTAAACTGTTACTATTAATAATAAAAAGCACAAGCTGGAACTGAGGAAATGTGGTAATTAGATCTAGTTACAAGAATGAACTTGATATATTATGGCAAAGTGATGCCTAGTGAAAGCACTCCAAAAATAGGATATTCCCTTTTTGATAACTATACCGAACCACACTATATCTCTCTACCGCTAAACATTGATTTCCATGGTTATTTTCGTTCAAACTTATTACTTGAAATATCCTTATTTGCTAATGATCCTAATTTTAGATTTTCAACCTTGACCTCTTCCAGCAACTCTCTTTATGATGTTAGAGTCAATCAGTAGGTTTAAGTATTACAGTAATGGTTATTAAACATTTTCAGAGATGATCTTAAATAAGACATCAAACTAAAATTAACTTGAACATCTTAATAGAGAAGCTTATCCTGGAAAGTATAGAAAACCAGAGATATATTCACATAGAAGATTATTTCAAGATAGGAATGCTGTCTTCTGGTCATTTAAACCCTGATCTAAGCAGAGCATGGTGGTGCACTCCTAATCCCACTACTTGGGAGGCTGAGACAGGAGGATTGCAAGTTCCCCGCCAGCCTCAGCTACTTAGTGAGGCCCTCCACGACTTACTGAGACCCTGTTTCCAAATAAGTAAAATAGGGCTAGGGGTGTAGCTCAGAGGTAGAATGCCCCGGGTTCTACCCCAGCACAAAACACACAAGCTGTACATGGTGGTGCATGCTTGTAATCCCAGCATTTGGGAGGCTGAGACTGGAGGATCTGTGTTCGCAGCGAGCCTCAGCTACCTAGTGAGGCCTTCTGCAACTTAGACCCTGTTTCAAAATAAAGAATAAAAGCCGGGCATGGTGGCGCACGCTTGTAATCCCAGCATTTGGGAGGCTGAGACTGGAGGATCCGGGTTCGCGGCCAGCCTCAGCTACCTAGTGAGGCACTCCACAATTTAGTGAGACTCGGTTTCAAAATAAAGAATAAAAAATAGGGCTGGGGGTATAGCTTGGAGGTAGAATGCCCCTGAGTTCAATCCCCAGTACCACACACGCACACGCGCACGCGCGCACACACACACACACACACACACCCCTGATCTATAGCTGGATGAGGTGTCATGTGCATATAATCCCACCCACTTGGAAGGTCCTGAGTGGTACTCTGTCTTAAAAAAAAGAAAAAAAACTGTGTGTGTGTGTGTGTGTGTGTATACATACACATATCAGCAACAACTTACATTTGTTTTTTCTGCATTCTTTGGTACATGTTCATTTATTTCAAAAGCACTGAGTGCCTACAGAAATGGCCTATCACCTCACTCTGGCCATTGCAAAACTACTAAAATATCCTTCCCCTCGAGAACATTTTAGTCTTGTGGAGCCGTTTGTAATCTAAATCTCCAACTCTAAAGGCATCAATTGAGACTCCACTTATCAAAATCAAGGTGAAAGCATGTTTGTACTATTAATTTTATAAACAAGAAGCCCCAATATCACTGGCTAAAGAGTACATTTTTACTCTGTGTATGTGTGTGTGCTAGGTACTGGGGTTTGAACCCAGGTACCTCCTATCTCTGAGCTATACTTCCAGCCCTATTTTATTTTGAAACAGATTCTCACTAAGTTACCATGCGCTGACCTCAAACCTGTGATTCTCATGTCTCAGCCTCCCCCAAGTACTGGGATTACAGATGTGCACCACAGTTCCTGACTGGTGTTGGGGGGGTGTGGGGCTGGGAATTGGACCCAGGGATTCATCACACACGAGGTAAGTCTACTACTGAACTACATCCCCACCCCTACATTTTTACTTCTTCACTACTCTCCAGCCATCCCTGTAGACATGAAGCTTAGGTAATTTGTTAGAAAACTATGGGTTTTTGAAGAATTGTTCTTTCTTATTTTATTTTATAGGTAGTAGGGATTGAACTTAGTGGGATTCTACCTCTAAGCTACACCCCAGCCCTTTTTATTTTTTATTTTCAAACAGGGTCTTGTTAAGTTGCTGAGGCTGGCCTAGAACCTGCAATCCTCCTGTCTCAGCCTCCCATGTATTGGAGCTATAGGTGTGTACCACTGCTCCCAGCTGAAGAATATTTATTAAGTGAATATTTTAAGTAATGAGAGAGCCAGGCGTGGTGGTGCACGCTTGTAATCCCAGGACTTGGGAGACTGAGACAGGAGGATCCGGGTTTGCAGTCAGCCTCAGCTACTTAGTGAGGCCCTCTGCAAATTAGTAAGACCTTGCTTCAAAATAAAGAATAAAAAATAGGAATAGGAGTATATCTGTGAGGTAGAATTCCCCTGAGTTCAATCCCCAATACTACAAAAAAAAAAAAAAAAAGAAAGAAAGAAAGAAATGAGAGTGCCACTTAGCTTAAAATGAAAGAATATATTTTTAATAAACCTATAGTATTGTATTAGTATACGATTTACCACTTTAACTATTTTTTTTAATTTTTTATAATAATTGGTGATTGTAATCATACATCTTTGATAGTTACAAGCTGATAAAGGCATATATGCACACATTCTCATTTCACTTTAACTATTTTTTTAGTGTACAGTTCAGTGGCATTAAGGACATTCAAAGCCGGACGTGGTGGCGCATGCTTGTAATCCCAGCATTTGGGAGGCTAAGACTGGAAGATCCGGGTTCTTGGCCAGCCTCAGCTACCTAGTGAGGCACTCTGCAACTTAATGAGACCCTGTTTCAAGATAAAGAATAAAAAAAAAATAGGGCTGGGGGTATGGCTCGGAGATAGAATGCCCCTGAGTTCAATCCCCAGTACCCCCCCCCCCAAAAAAGGGACATTCACATTGTTGTGTAACTATCACCACCATCCATTTGTAGAAACTCTTAGTTTACAAACTGTGTGTGTGTGTTGGGAGGCGGAGGGTGCTGGGATTGAACCTCCAAGCTATACCCTCAGCCCTATTTTATTTTTTATTTGGAAACAGGGTCTCACTAAGTTGCTGAGAGCCTCATTAAGTTGCTGAGGCTGGTTTTGAACCTGCAATCCTCTTGTCTCAGCCTCCCAAGCCTAGGATTATAGGCATGTGCCACCACACCCTGCTTAATTTACCTTTTTTATGAAAAGTGGTTTATACTCTTTCTCATTTTCCTAGTTAGATTTTCTTTAAGAATTATTTTTTTCTCTAGGATTAAGTCACGTAATATGACATTTTCTTAGACTTTTAACAATTGTGACTCCTTGAACTTTTGTTCCATTTAATGAAATAGCAAGAGGCACTAATAAGCATCAAGTCTGACTTTGGTTTTGAGTTTCCTAGTTTGTTAAAACTGGATGAAATCTAAATAAAGATTGCAACAGCCAAGCATGGTGGTACACACTAGTAATCTCAGTATTTGGGAGGCTGAGGGAGGAGGATTGCAGGTTCACTGCCAGCTTCAGCAACTTAGGGGCCACCACACCTAGCAAATCACTAATTTTAAATACACAAAAGGAAAAATAAAATTCTTAGTCTCTGGGGAATAGTGAGAAAATCACACCAACACTGATTTAGAACTGTACTGGTGGAACGAGAAGCTTGGATCAGGACAAAGCCAGTAAATGGCAATGTGTGGTACAAACTCAAAGTGTAAAAGAAAAAAAGTAGGAGCCTATATTTTATCTGGTACAGCTTAGACCAAATAAAGATCTAGGAAAAAAGGAGCACCAGTATAGGAAGGAGGACCCAAGTCTGAAGAGAAAGGCAGGCAAGTATAATCTCTCTCCCCACCAAAAGTAAAGCAACTTAAAAACCAGCAGTGCCTCAACTCATTGATTCCAGTCCTGTGGCAGAACATCTGTTCCCTTCTATTGTCTTGATGTTCTCTTGATCTAGATTTCAAAGTGCAGGAAAGAGCCGGGCGTGGTGCCGCACGCTTGTAATCCCAGTACTTGGGAGGCTGAAACTGGAGGATCCAGGTTCTCAGCCAGCCTCAGCTACTTAGTGAGGCCCTCCGCAATTTAATGAGACCCTGTTTCAAAAATAAAGAACAAAAAATAGGGCTGGGGGTGTAACTCAGAGGTAGAATGCCTGTGGGATCAATCCCCAGTACTAAAAACAAAAACAACAAAAAGGGCAGGAAAGCCGGGCGTGGTAGCGCACGCTTGTAATCCCAGCATTCGGGAGGCTGAGACCGGAGGATCCGGGTTCTCGGCCAGCCTCAGCTACCTAGTGAGGCACTCCACAACTTAGTGAGACCCTATTTCAAAATAAAGAATAAAAAATAGGTCTGGGGGTATAGCTCGGAGGTAGAATGCCCCTGAGTTCAATCCCCAGTACCGCAAAAAAAAAGGGGGGGGGGCAGGAAAGTAGGCTGGAGGTATAGCTTAGTGACAGAATACTTGCCTACCATGCAGGAGGCCCTGGGTCTCCAGCACTACAAAAAAAAAAAAGTCAGTATTCAAAGTATAGAACACTGCAGTCCATTAAGTGAAGGGAGCGGAAAGCCAGAAAATGGGGTTTCCAGTAGTCGTGTGTGTGTGTGTGTGTGTGTGTGTGTGTGTAACAGAAAGTAACAGAATCATCAAGAAAATATTTAAATGCTTAAAGAAAATAGTAGTAGACTAGAAGCTTGTAGAAGCTTCTCTGTATCCTTTAAACACAGCTTCAATGAGTAGAATTGGTCATGTTGCTGAGCAACAGCTACAGAATTGTTAAGAGGGTCTTTGAAATTCCCACAGCTCTGAAAAGGAGTCTAAGATGTCATTACATCTGTTGGACAGCATACTGCTTCAATTTTATATTGTATTAGTATAGAGGAAGTATACATGTAGCTTTTAAAATGTTCTGATCTTTATTAAAACCATATGAATTTGTGAACACTCTCAAGCATAGGAAGTAATATTAAAAATAGCAAAAACTAGAAAGCTGCACTGAGCAATTGGGAACCTCTTAAACTTTTCCTTAAAATGAATGAAAAATAATTGTACTTTTCTCAAAATCTCACTTGTATATTAAAAATATCCATGATATAAAGAAAGAAAAACAGCACGAGCAAGTGCATTTATCCCAGCAATTCACTGTTGGTTAAACATGAGAAAATCAGTGTGATTCACCATAACCTAATAGAGCATCTAGCCAATACAACATGGTGAATAAATAAATGAATGGGAGGGTAGCATCCCTATTAAAAAGGAAGAAGTTAACTGTCTTCACAAATAACATGATTATGTAGAGATACTAGAGAATATATAGAAAAACTACTAAGTTGCAGGATACAAGCATATTTTGTAGTTTTCAGTGTATTAGCTTTCAGTTTTTTTCCTCAGATTTACCCCTAATAATGCTATTACAAATGGTACCTTTTAAATGTTTTTCAAGTTTTGATTGTTGTGAGTATATAGAAATATATACTCTTAGCCAGGCTTGGTGGCACACACTTGTAATCCCAGTATTTGGGAGGCTGAGACAGGAAGATCGTAGGTTTGCTGCCAGCCTCAGCTACTTAGTGAGGCCCTCTGCAATGGAGCAAGATCCTGTTTCAAAATAAAGAATAAAAAATTGGGCTGGGGTTGGAGCTTGAAGGTAGAATGCCCCTGGGTTCAATCCCCAGTTCCAAAAAAAATAGGGCTGGGCATGTAGCTCTGAGGTAGAATGCCCCTAGGTTCAATCCCCAGTACTGAGGGGGGGAAAAAAGGTGGTTTTGGGTTTTTTTGTTTTTGTTTTTGGAACTGGGAATTGAACCCAGGGGCATTCTACCTCTGAGATACAGCCCCAGTCCTATTTTTTTATTCTTTTTATTTGGAAACAGGGTCTCACTAAGTTGCAGAGGGCCTCACTAAGCAGCTGAGGCTGGCCGCCAACCAGGATCCTCCAGTCTCAGCCTCCCAAATGCTGGGATTACAAGGGTGCACCAGCATACCCAGCTAAAACAACACTTTTTAAGCTAGACATAGTGGCACACATCTATATACTCAGCTACGTGGGAGGCTGAGGCAGGAGGATCCCAAGTTCAAGGCCAGCTTGGGCAACTTGGTAAGGTCCTGTCTCAAAACAAAAAATAAAAAGATCTGAGAATGGTAGCACACACACATGTAATCCCGGTACTTGGGAGACTAAGACAGAAGTATCACAGGTTCAGGGACAACCTCAGCAACTTAGCAAGACCTTGTTTCAAAATAAAAAATGAAATAGGGCTGGGTATATAGCATAGCCAAAATGCCCCTGGGTTCAGTCCCAAGTAACACACACATGTTTAAGTGTTTAAGTAGTTGCACTTCGAAGAATTCACAGTTAGGAATCGGTTATAAGGAGATGATGTTCAAGACCTTAGTGGCAATATTCCTAAATCTTTCACAGTTATAACTGCCAAGGGATAGGAGTGAATGAATAAATAGACTGTACATACAACTAAATATTAAACAACCTTTAGAAATAATGATTCAAGAAATTTATTTACTTTTAAGACGGAGTCTTGCTGCGTTGCCCAGGCTGGCCACAAACTCTTAGTCTCAAACCATCTTTGTGCCCCAGCCTTCTGAGTAGCTGGGCTTGCAGGCACATGCCACTGCACCTGGCTTCAACAAATTTATTCTAATTACATAGGATAAACATTTAACATCTAATGTTAAAATGAATTCCAGTTTTAGATACTTCAGAAATACCATACCATACCTTTCTGCTGTGTTTTTATAGCCATTTTTAGGGCTACAAGTCTTGCCATTCTTTTCAGAAATTACTTACCAATCATAACAGATAATAAAACTAACTTTAGCCTTTTTTTTTTTTTTTTTTTTTTTTTTTGCAGTACTGGGGATTGAACTCAGGGGCATTCTACCTCCGAGCTATACCCCCAGCCCTATTTTTTATTCTTTATTTTGAAACCGAGTTTCACTAAGTTGCGGAGTGCCTCACTAGGCAGCTGAGGCTGGCCGCGAACCCGAATCCTCCGGTCTCAGCCTCCCGAATGCTGGGATTACAAGCGTGCGCCACCACGTCCGGCTTAGCCTTCTTTTTTTGATGTGTGTATGGTACTGGCATTCTACCACTGAGCTATACCCTAGCACTTTATTTTTTATTTTGAAACAAGGTCTTGCTAAGTTACCACATGCTGGCCTCAGACTTGTAATCCTGTCCAACCTCCCAAGGACAGGAATTACAGGCTTGCAGCACCATACCCACCTAATTTTAGCTTACTTGAGCTAAAAATTTCCCTTTGAACTCTGAAAGTACCTATTAGCAATTATGAATCAATGACATTTGAATAAGAAAACAGACCAGAATAAAAACATCTAGGAAAACAAATATGAGTTTTTATATCTTAACTAAATGATTTAATTGGGCATGTTATCATTTTGACTCATGAAACTGACATTATTTAAATGTAGCTTTGGAAAATGAATCTATCAAACTTTTAACTTCACTGATCCTCAAATGCTAATTGATATTTATTTTTTGTTTGTTATGACCAATGACTGTTGTAAACATGGAATGTGGAATCAGGCGTAGTGATGTATGCCTGTAACCCCGGTACTTGGGAGGCTGAGACAGGAGGATTGCAAGTTCGAGGACAGCTTCAGCAAGTAGTGAGACTCATGAACCTAGCGAGACCCTGTTTCCAAACAAAAAATAAAACGGGGCTGGAGGTGTAGCCCAGAGGTAGAATGCCTCTGGATTCCATCCCCAGTACCACACACACACATATACACACACAAAGCATGGAGTGTGTGTGTGTGTGTGTGTGTGTGTGTGTGTGTGTGTGTATTCAATATAGATATTCAATCCCCAAAACAATCTTTTGATAAAGGTATTATTTCCACTTTATAAATGAGATAATTGAGGCTCAAGAGAGTTAAGTAACCCACATAACTAGTAAGTGGCAGGTCCAAGACTTGAATTCAAGTACTCTAGCTCCAGAGTCCATTCTTGTACCAATATTTAGAGTTTATTCCAGCCATGCATGGTGGCACTCCCCTATAATCCCTGTACTTGGGAGACTGAGGAGGATCACAGATTCAAGACAGCTTCAGCAAGTAGTGAGACTCTCATCAATCTAGTGAGACCTTGTTTCCAAATAAAGAAATAAAATCAGGCTGGGGGTATAGCCAGAAGGTAGAATGCCCCTGGGTTCAATCCCCAGTGCCACAAAAAAAAAAAAAAAAGGAGTTCATTCCAGAAAATAGGCCAAAGCCAGCTGAGTAAGTAAAGATGTTTTTAACTACGAGTTGAAAATTAGAATCAGAATCCAAATATGAGAACTGATTTTTTTTTTTTTTTTCCCCTTTACAGTGCTAGGGATCAAATCCAGGCCTCACACATGCTAGGCAAGTTCTCTACCAATGAGCTACATTCTCGGTCTTGAGAAAAGATTTTTAAATCAGTGATTCTTAACCTTCATTTTATCAGTCTTATGTGATATTGGTCTATAAGGACTCTGGAACCAAAAATGGGAAAAATAATAGTATTACCTCAAACAGATGGTTTTTGTTTGTTTTTGTGGTACTCGGGATTGAACCCAGAGGCATTCTACCCCCAGCCCGATTTTATTTCTTATTTGGAAACAGGATCTCACTAGGTTGATGAGAATCTCACTACTTGTTGAGGCCATCCTTGAACCTGTGGTGCTCCTGTCTTATGTTTTGAAGACTAAAAGTGAATATACATAGGCCATGTAGCACAGTGCCTTATATATGGTACTCAGTAGATATTGGTTATTGTTATTAAACATCTTTTAAGAAACTTCTTCCTAGAAAAAGATACATATTTATGCCTATGCCAAAGCATACAAAATCAGGCCCTTTTTTAATTACATAAAGCCTATGTTTAGTTCCTCTTAACCAGAATCAGGGTAGTAACTAAAGAAATACCTGTTAACCCTTTTTTTTTTTTCCCTGCGGAACTGGGGATTGAACTCAGGGGCACTCTCCTGCCAAGCTACATCCCCAGTCCTTTTTTCTTTGCGGTACTAGGGATTGAACCCAGGGGCATTCTACCTCTGAGCTACACCCCCAGTCCTATTTTTTATTCTTTATTTTGAAACAGGGTCTCACTAAGTTGCAGAAGGCCTTACTAAGTAGCTGAGGCTGGCTGCAAACCTGCGATCCTCCTCTCTCAGCCTGCCAAATACTGGGATTACAAGCATGGGCCACCATGCCTGGCTTCTGTTAACCCTTGAATGTGGTTAAATCAGGGTTTGTTGTCCATGTTAAGGGGTGCCAGTTCTCATTTTTACCTGATATCCTTGGTATTGGGATAAAACAAATAGTCTTGGGGCTCAGTGTTAGAGCACTTGCCCAGTATAAACAAGACTGGATTTTATCCTCAGCACTAGAAACAAACCACACACAAAAAATGCTGTCTTCATTTATTAATGAAGAAATAGTGACTGAGGATTTTTGTTTTTGTTCGCAGTACTGGGGATTGAACTCGGGCATTCTACCTCTGAGCTACAACCCCAGCCCTATTTTTTATTCTTTAGTTTGAAACAGGGTCTCTCTAAGTTGCAGAGGGTCTCACTAAATAGCTGAGGCTGGCCGAGAACCTGCGATCCTCCAGTCTCACTCTCCCAAGTACTGGGATTGCAAGCATGAGCCACCATGCCCAGCTTGTGACTGAGTAATTTAAGACACACTTTCATAGTATCTTTTATCTTGACTGGGGATGCTCACCTCATTTAAGGAGCTGACTCCCAGATGAATGCATCTCACTAGGGAGTCAGCGGGAGTCAGCGGGAATCCATAGTAATGATTCAGGATTTATAGCCAGTCTCACACTCTTCAGCTCCCTCGGTTAACGCCACCCTCAGCAACCTAGGGAGGCGATCCGCAGCTTAGCAGGTCTGTGTTTCAAAGTGAAAAATAAAATCCGGCTGGGAGTGGAGCTTAGAGGTAGAATGCCCCTGGGCTCAATCTCCAGTCCACTATACATATATATACAATTTTTGTTCCTCTATAGTTTATATGCTGTCTTTTTTGTTGTTGTTGTTGTACTGGAGGTTGAACCCAGGGGTATTCTACCTCCAAGCTTCACTCCCAGCTCTATTTTCGTAGGTATGTATGTATGTATTTTTGTACTAGGAGTTGAACTCAGGAATTCTACCTCTGACCTACACCCTCAATCCTATTTTTATTTAGAAACAGGGTCTCAGTAGGTTGATGAGTCTCACTACTTACTGAGGCTGTCCTTGAACCTATGATCCTCCTGTCTCAGCCTCCCAAGTACTGGAATTACAAGCGTGCACCACCACGTCTGGCTTTATTCTTTGTTTTTGAAACAGGGCCTCACTAAGTTGCTGAGGCTGGCTGCAAACCTGCCTCAGCCTCCCAAGTACTGGTATTACAGGCATGCACCACCATACCTAGTTTATATGCTGTCTTGTTCTAAGAATTATTTGAAACAATAACTTAGAATATTATAATAGATATGTAAGGGAAAGAAAGAAAAAGAACTAAAAGGCCTTCCCACATCAATTCAGTGAGCCAAAAATGTATCTACTGCTCAAAGAGAAATTATGAAGAGAAAGAATCTTTGTATGAAGGCACACAGAGTGGTATAGAGAAAGAAAAGAATAAATCTTTCATGGCAGCTGCTTAGGCTTGTGTCCTTATACAGCTGTTGCTTACTTTGTAACTTTCAGCAATCATTTAGCTTTAAAAGACCCAGTTTTCTAATCTGTAAATGGAATCCTGCTTAGAATAAAAAATAGAACTGGGTGTAGCCCCTGGTTCAATCCCCAGTACTGCAAAAAAAAAAAAAAAGTGCATTTGTGGGGGGCGGGGGTATTAGGGCTTGAACCAGGGCATAATCTGAGCTAAACCCACAGCCCTATTTATTTATTTATTTTTGTGGTACTGGGGATTGAGCCCAAGGGCATTCTACCTCCAAGCTATACTCCCAGCCTTGTTTTTTATTTCTAATTTGGAAACAGAGTCTCACTAAGATGCTGAGGCTGACCTTGAGCCCACAATCCTCCTGTCTCAGCCTCCCAAGTACAGAAATACCACCACACCCAACTTTACTTTTTATTTTCAAACAGGGTCTCTCAAAGTTAATGCATGCTGGTCTCAAACCTGCAATCCTTCTGTCTTGCCCCCCCCCCCACTCCAGTACAGGGATTATAGGTGTGTGCCACAGCACCCAGCTCTCAATTTTTGTTTTTATATTATCAGTTTTTAAAAAATGTTGCCCTGCCGCGTGTGGTGGCGCACGCTTGTAATCCTAGCATTCGGGAGGCTGAGACCAGAGGATCCAGGTTCGCGACCAGTCTCAGCTACCTAGTGAGGCACTCCGCAACTTAGTGAGACTCGGTTTCAAAATAAAGAATAAAAAATAGGGCTGGGGGTGTAGCTTGGAGGTAGAATGCCCCGAGTTCAATCCCCAATACCGCAAAAAAAAATGTTGCCCAGCATGGTGGCACACGCTTGTAATCCCAGTACTAGGGATTGAACTCTGGGACATTCTACCGCTGACTTATACCCCCTAGCCCTATTTTTTAATTCTTTATTTTGAAACAGGGTCTCAAAGTTGTGGCGGGCCTGGCTAAGTAGCTGAGGCTGGCTGTGAATCTGTGATCCTCCTGTATAAGCCTCCCAAGTACTGAGATTACAAACATGCACCACCACACCCAACTTGGAAATATATTTTATTAACCATTTTATCTTCTGCTGTAGTACAGCAGAGCAATGTGATGGTTTGTCACACAGTTATGCAATTGCTGCCAGATATGAATGTCTTTTATCTGAAGTCTTGAATACATTGTATTGAAGTCAGGAATATTCATATGAAGGTTATCTTCTTAGTAATCCTTGATCCATGACTCCTATGTTTCTAAGCTCCACATGGTCAGAAACAAAGTATTTGACTACTTATTTGTGAATTTGAGTCCCAAACAAATGATTGAAGTGCTTTTGGATATGAATAAAGTGGTTAAAATGCTACATATTTTTAAAAATCTCTTTGCTTTTATTTGATAGGCAGTTTGGGAAAAGGAAAAATTCAACATTTTAAAATAAAAGTGTGTTAGAACTTGAGTCTGTCTTTGTTAGAGGTTTATTTATGATTAATATTGAGCTGTCTGATAGAAAACATTCATTGTAATTA
>PVLC010025332.1:0-23833 GCA_004027655.1 Graphiurus murinus | reverse complement strand
TTTGGATGTGATCTGGCTGCCATCTGTCACCCCATTGATCTCCAGGGTTGATTCAGCTGATCTGGCTGGCTAGGGCGTGTCCTCTTTCCCCCTCACTGCTCCATGTGCATCCATCCAGAGGCTGGAAGTCAAAGAGGAAGACCTTCCCCGATAGAGGAAGATCATTCTTCTTTGGTCAAGGGTATATGAATCGCGCTGTTCCCCTGCTAGAATCTCCAAACAAGCTCTCCTTTGTGATCTCTGCTACACTGAATCATCCTCCTGTATTCCCAATAAAACAGTTGGAGGTGGAAATAAAATTCAAAATTAATTATAATACCATAGTGCCATTTCTATCCAGGCTCCTGACATGGTTTGTGTTTAACAATTGATTAGCCATCAGTGGTTTGTTCTAGTCATCTCTCCAACTGCCCTCCTTATCCTTTAATATATTCATAGCAAAAAGTCCATGTTTCAAAATAAAACTTTAATCTTCTTAGAAAAAAACCCCACCGTCTAGAAATGTTTAGATATTTCAATATGTAAAAAAAAAAAAAAAAAAAAAAAGCTATACCCTTCATTGAAGATGCTGTGTACCCTAGGCAATATTGATATTGCAGGTAGAAACAAGGTGTGCTGAAGCAGAGGTTAAAGCCACACAGGGCAGCACCCATCAACCTCTACTAGTAAGAAAGAAATATTTTGTGGCATAAGTGCTAACCTTGTGATCTTCTTCCTCCTGCTGGATGAAGCTGTGTAGGACAGACTCAGGAATGCTGCCAAGAACATGCACATGAAATTGCTCAGGACAAGCCCCACAGTCTGATTTTAAACACTTTTTTCTTTGCTTTCTATTTTCTTCTAGAACAGCCTACTCTTTAGCCAAAAAGGATGACATCAGAACGCTTTGATTCTTGTTTTCTTCTTCTACCTGTTTCTTCTAAGGCTGTTGTTCATTTGTTCATTCAGTGACCTCCTTTAAGGTTTTAGGAACTATAGTAGGCACTATGCAGAGATAAATAAAACAATCCCTCTGCTTTTAAAAATGTTTACAATCTAGAGAGACAGCACAATGACCACTTGAATTAAAATGGGAGGGCTTTGAGTACTGAAATTGATCAAATTTTGTTAAGGGTATGTATGACTATGCCAAAGTAAAATCCACTCTTCTGTATAACTATTATGCACCAATAAATATTTCTTTAAAAGTCAAAAAATTAGAGGGCTTTAATATGCAAGAGGTATGAATGAAAGACTGAGGGTGTCTGGTTAAGGAACTTTCCACTATAAATGCATCATATATTAATACCTGGAGGAGATCATTTTAACACCCCTCCATGTGACTAAACTATTTTTATAATAAGCATAAAAACTAAAAATTTATATGTTTAAAAAATTTATATGTTAAAAAATTTATGTTAAAAATTTATATGCAAATTAAAGTTTGAACATATCAACCAAACATATTAAATCTGTAATTTGCACTGTTTATAAGCAAAATCTGTAAGAGGACATACAGAATAACAGAATTGAAGGTGCTCAAATTCTGTTGCCTTATCTTTGTAATCACTATATCATCATTGTTTATTTCATATCTTCTCTTTAAACCCAGTAATGCATAGCTTCACAGAAATTGGAAATATGAGCCACACCCAAAGTCAGCTCAACATTCCAGGATTCTGAAGGCTTAAAACTCAGTATTAAAATGGATGTGTATATCTGGGTCCTTGCGTTGTAAAAACTTCATGTGTAAGTATATATTCTCTGATTTAACTTCCATGCAAAATTCTTGGTTAAAGGATAAGTGATTAAAGATGTGCTGATTTGATCTATCTATCTATCTATCTATCTATCTATCTATCTATCTATCTATACTAAAAATCAAATCTAAGGTAGATGTGGTGGTGCACATCTGTAATCCCAGCACTTGGGAGGCTGAGACAGGAGGAGTACAAGTTTGAGGCGTATAGTCACTGAGCAAGACCCTGTTTCAAAATATAAAATAAAGAAGAGCTGGGGGTGTATATCAGTGATAGAACCCCTGTATTAAATGTACAGCTACACACACACACACACACACACACACACACACACACACACACACACACACACTGTTTAAAACTTGTTTAGGACTTAGACCAAAGGGATTTATTTTTTATTTTCCAGAGAGGATCTTCTCACTGAAATGATTGCATATTTTATCTTTTAATTCTGTCAGTTCTTGTTCCAGTTATTTGGAAGATGTGTTAGTGGTTGCCTACAAACTTATAATTCCTGTAGAATGGGTCCTTTTATCATTAAGAAATGTCCTTCTCTATTTCTGGCAAAGAAATGCAGTGACTCTAGTAAGCTTCTTGTTTGTAGGATATACCCGTTAATGTTTACTGTTCTGTATTTAGAATGAGTCTTTTCTAGATAGTGAAGAGCTGGGTCCTATTTTGTTGTTGTTGTTTTCTTTTAAACATTTTTTTTATAATCTCTGCTTTTTCCTTGGAGTTCTTCATTAATATTTAATGTAGTTAGTGTTTTGGTACACACTATTTAACTTCCACTGTGTTTTCTTTCTTCTACACCAACCTAAATCACAACCAGAGAGAGATTTTTCCAAAGAATAATGATATTTGTTAGAGAAAGAATAGCATTGCAATGGGAATATACATGCCACAGTAAATTATGAGCATATTCAAGGAATATGCAAGGGGAAGTTTTTAAAGGTAAGAATGATGAGGATTACACAAAGTACTTTGAAATAATAATCTTTGATCTTTGGCTACAAGGACTAATAACAAGATGTTACCAGTCTGGAGTTGGACAGAGTTTCTGGGTATATGTCCTTGCAGAATCTTTGCAGAAGTTTTCTTTGTCTTTTTATTTTTCTTTTCTTTTATTTTTTTTTTTTAATAAAATTGTGATGCCCTTTGTGCAAGGCTGTGATCTGGTAGTCTTTGATGACAGTTACTATAGGCAATTGTGTGTGAGAACCCTTCCTCCATAACCTCCCAGGTTAATTTATTTTTATTAGATTTAACTAGTGATTCCATTTTTTTAAAGTACTGGGGATTGAACCTAAAGGCATTCTACCATGCAGCTATACCCCTAACCCTTTTAGTTTTTAATTTTGAAGGATCTTGCTGAATTACTGAGAGTTGCTGAAGTTGGCCTATAGCCTATTATCTTCCTGTCTCAGGCTCCCAAATTCAGGGATTTTAAATGTGTGTCACTGCACCTTGCCTACTCCATTTAAAAAATATACTTTTATTGGTGCATTGTAATTATACATACTAGTGAGGTTCAATGTGATACAAACATATGTGCACATAGCACTTGGTGTGATCCCCTATGGATCCTCCCCTCTCCCTGTCCCCTCCCTGTCCCCTCCCTGTCCCCATGTGCTAGTGAGATTGGTAGTGACATTTTCATATGTGGACATAGAGTTGTTTGAACCATTTTCCTCATCAAGTCTCTTCTGATTCCATTTTGATTCTGAAAATATTCACATTTGTTTCTCCATGCTTGCTTTTTTGAATATTATTTGAAATTTCCTTTTTGGCTATTTAGGATTTTTTTCATTATACTTATAGTGATTGCTCTAGAATTAAAAAAATGTATACATCAACTTTTCAATTTTTCACTGACAATTATTAATGCACCACTTCACATAAATATAGGAATTTTGCAACCTTATAAACTAATCAGCCTCTGTATCATTTGTTATAGTTATTACATGCAATACAACTGCACATGTTGTAACTCTCATGAAACAGTGTTATTTTTGGAGCAGTTTTAGATTCATAGCAATAATTATAATTTTAAGTTTTTATGTGGTTAAAAAGAAATTGAAGAGAACTACAACCAAACAAAATTTAAACATTTGTACTTACTCTGTTTGCTATTTTTACTGGTCTTTGTTGTTGTTGTTTTTTTTTTTATAGGATTCAAGTTTGCATCCAGTATTATTTCTTTTTATCCTAAAGATTTTCACTGACTCATGATTTCTTTTAAAGTAATTTTTTTGCAATGAACTATCTTAATTTCTTAGTTTCTGAAAACCTTATTTTACTCTCATTCTTCCATAATATAGAAAATACTGAGTTGAAAAGTATTATTTCTTTGACCACTTTACAGAAGTTATTTCACTCCTTTTTAATCCTTTCATCACAATTTCTGATAAGAATTAGTAGTTAATACCAATAATTTGATTTTTTCCACTTTGATCAAATTTGGAATTTCAGCCATTATTTCTTCAAATATTGTTCCTGTCCCATTTTCCCTTTTTTGGTAATTTCCTTAAATTATTACTGTTTTTAAATTCTTTATAAGTCACCTCCTTTCTGCTTGCATGTGGCATAGACTGCTCCAAATACCATCTCCCAACTCTCAATATGCCACTGAGAAGAAAGAATATTCCACCTAATTTAAAATAAACTATCGTAACATAAAAAGGGGCAAAAACAGTTTTTGAATAAATCCTCCTAATTTTAAGAAACTATGTGGCATTTAATTGCAACTTAATATAGGTTCATTTGAATAGTCAGTTTTAAAATAATAGTGCATCATCCTTTAGAAAAATATGATGTGATTTTTTTTCAGGTAGTAATAATGAGTAGATTTATTTCAGCCATACCCACTTGTCTGGCCCTGCTGATATCTATATATATGGCTTCCTGGAGTTTTTGGCACAGTCCATTATGCAAAGCAACAAACTGCTTTACAAAAATTAATTTATAGGCATAAATCTCAAAAAGTCATTACTAATTAGGTGAACTCTTAAACATTGAAGTTATGTTTCCTACTTTCCTTTGGGAGATAAAGTATAGTGAGTTGATCTGTGCTTTTAAAATTTTCATTGTTGCTCCATTTTGGTGCTGGTATATGTCGGCACAGTTCATCAACATAAGGAATTATTTCAGATGGCCCCAAATGTCACAAATAGACAGCCTGTCATGTTGGTCTTCACAGAGTTCACATCCTTTGCACTGTCCCTAACAGAGACCACAGAGAAGACCCAATGAGGTGTCATTCCTTCCCCCTTGGCTTTCTCTGATAAGAGAAAATGGAACCTTAGGGTAGAAGGGGAGAAAATGCAAATGCTGATCAGCAACAGGCTTGAGGAGACTGAAATTGTGAACTCAATATTTTTCGTCTGCCAAGAGTGGTGGTGCACCCCTGTAATCCCAGTACTTGGGAGACTGAGACAGAAGGATTGGAGGTTCGAGGACAGCCTCAGGAAAGTAGCCAGACTTTCAGCAGCATAGTGAGACCCTGTTTCCAAACAAACAAACAACAAACAAACAAACAGGGCTGGGGGAGGGGTGTAGCTCTCTCCCTAGTAAACCAACACACACACACACACACACACACACACACACACACACACCCCACACACACATACACACACACACACTCCTGCTTTGGTGTTCAGTGGAAACGGTAGAAACCCAGAGAATAAAACAGTGGAGGACATTAGCGATTGGGACAATGCTTCACCAGGACTCTCCTTTCAGTCTCACCTTCAGGAGTCTGGTTTTTGCCCTTGCCTTTCTCTAGGGTACTGTTGGGATTTAGCCCTTGTACTGGTTCACCTTTCCTCATATGCTACTACCACTCATTTCGTAGAGGAACTCCAGAGACAAGAGCTTGGAGACTAGAATGCTTCTCTTCAAACACATTATCCTATCATCTGAATGCTTGCAATGACTTTATACAATTTGATCAGATTTTAGCATTTTCTGTGCTTAAATATGAAGACATGATCAAATGGTGCCTTTTGCGCTTTTTTTTTTTAGGCTAGAAGGAAGCTCATTTTTCTTTATCGATGATGTTTCTCATTACTTCTCACGCTTCTGTAATTTTATGTCTACCCTTCTGACTGAAAAGCTATCATTTTTTATCAGACTCTTTTAATTTTCCAAGTTTCTACTCAATTAAATAGTGCTTAGAGCAGAGTTTCTGTGGCTCCCCAGAGTGCTTTTAAGTTATTTCAATGAGGGTCATTAAATGTTTCCAATTTGTTTGAAGTAAAATTAATATTAATACATTTTAGTGTTAAAAGAAATATGCCACAGAAGCATTGCATGTCAGAGTATAAATTCGATTTCAGGCAACTATTCTTTATTTTTATTTCCATATTTAATTTCAGAAATACTGAACCCAGACAATGTAGCTACCTGAGTTTAAATTCATGAAACTGATGGAAAAACTGATAAGGCTAACAAAGTCCAAAGAATAAAATGCAGTATGCCTGGCATTTAGCTTTTATTTTCTGTGGGAAAAAATACTTAAGTGGTTGGATAAAATTCTTTATTGGAGGATTAGAGTACTTCACTGCTTTAATAAAGATGGATTGCTAAGGGAACAATTAAAAGCAAATATGTATCTGTCCAATTGGAAAACATTTAAATAAAAAATAAGGTAAGATATACTTATAGCTTGATATTTTCAAATAACAATGACTAGTTCTAATATAAATGTATGTAATATCAAAATTATTGATTTGTGAGTGAAATTACATATATTCATGAAAAACAACATCATTGGAAAAAGAAACAATATATAACAAGGTTATAGATAAAATTACTTCTTGACAGACTTTTATTGTTGTAATGCTTTCACTGAATTAGTTAAAGTGATACATATACAATAAAAGCAACTTCTTATTCAAGTAGTTATCTTATTTTTTTTTAACAGCATTAGTGGAGAAAATGTTAATAGCTCAGGACTTAAAGTTTACTTGGTTTATTGCTTCCTAAACAAAGGAAGAAAACCTTCTAATTCTATAGCATTTCCAAAGAAAGCAACAAGAGAACATTACATGAATGTGCTGTAAGATTACAAAAGTAAAATCTACTCCTTAAAATGATACTGAAATGAAAAAATCAAAAACAAAAAAACACATATAAGGTCGGTTTAATAAAGAAAGAACTGTAAAGAAAAAAAAAAGCCGAACTCATTATAGAATATGTAATCAAATTCCTAAGAAAAACAAAGTGATTAAAAATTAGATGTCAAAAAGCATCACTTCCACGAACATATCAAAGTCAGTCACTAAACTGAACTTGAGAAGGAGGGAGGGCAAGGGAGTGGGGTGGGAACTGGGGAAGGGTTAAATGAGAAATGTGTGCATGTATGCCTTTATCAGCTTGTACCTAACAAAGATGTGTGATTACAATGTACCAATTAAAAAATAAAATAAAATAAATTGAAAAAAAGAAAAAACCAATACTACAATAAAATAAAATCTCCAAAAGTTATTAAAAGCACACTTAATAGATAATAAAAAGAGAAAAGTGTCAGAAAATAATGATGAATTTTTGGAAAACAAAGATATTCCTAATATATTTAATGAAAAAAATTATAATTTCTATCTGGAAAACTGTAGGAGCTTTGAATTTGTCATCTGTGAAGATAGTATCATTGGTGATATGGGTATGACAATACTCAGCAGTAGCTCACTAGGAAGAGAGAGATAGAGAATACTTTCACTCCCTCATTGCAAGTTCTTGCAGCACAATAGTACAGAACTATGTATGGAAAAAATAAGTCCTCAAAACAAAGACAAAGTTGGACAACAAGTACTTAAAAATGAAGACATGGAAAAATTCATAATTTGGTGATTTATAAGCTTCACAAAGTTCTTGAATTTAGCTTTCTTTGAATCCATTCCAAATAAAGATTCAGCCACATAATATTTGCAGTTTCCGTTATCTCCTTGTATACAATGTTTGATTAGCATAAGAGCAAGTGAATAAATGCAATATGCAACTTTTAAAACAACAGCATCTAAAATAATTGAATCAATGAATTTTTAGCATACAGACACTCTCACAAAGTTCTTATATGTTATTTCTAAGAATAATCAATGCTACTTTGCCACATTAATAAGCGCATTCTTCCTAAAGAAGACTACAGTCAATGCTGGTCAAGTCACTTTCTCTTTTTTACTTCAATTTTAAATTCTCTAATGTGGGTAATTCACTTGCCTTAAAATGAACAGTAATTATAATATTAACTATAGTTAACTACCATGTAGTTAATTACTGTAACTAATAGACTATAACATAATTTCTATAACTATAACTAACAGATTATAACTATAACTATGACTAATATTTCTGACAGTGCTCAGATTTGGAAATCAATCAATGTCAGTTATTCACAATTTTCTTTCCTATTGAACCTGATACTCTATCTCCATTTAGGAAATAAATAAGTAGTTACAAATATAATAAACTACACAAATGTGATTTTTCTAATTGTTATCATATCTTCAGTCTTATCTGTTAGTAAATTGTCCATTAGTTATTTCCATTGAAATCTAGGCTTTAACTTCTCTAAAATAGAATAAGGAATTAATATGGGGGGACACCCTAATGCACATGATGTACTTTCACAATTATATCAAGGTCAATCACTAAACTGAACTTGAAAAGGAGGGAGGGCAAGGGAGTGGGGTGGGAATTGGGGAAAGGGTTAAATGAGAAATGTGTGCATATATGCCTTTATCAGTTTGTGCCTAACAAAGATATATGATTACAATGCACCAATTATTATAAAAAAAAAAACCAAAAAACAAAGAAGAAACCATATCTTCCTTCCTCCTTTCATGACCCTAAATTCATAGCTTGCATTCACAAGAAGTCCTCCACATCTCCTGCCCATTTCTAGGATAAAATTTGGTGGTGGTAGATATGAAACAAGAACCAGAGAATAAGTAATAGGACCAAAGCAATATAAATCAAGACACTAAATCTGATTTAGTGAAAGAGTGTATTAAACATAATGATTTGAATTTTACTCAATGTATTAGAATATCTTTGCTTTAGAAGAATCTTCCCTGATGCATCAGAAAAAGATCAAGAATAATCTTTTGATCGTCCTTGTGTACAAATAGGAGTCTTTGTGACAGTTTTGTTATTTTTGTCATTCTCAGTAAAGAAAATCAACTTTCCCTCTGTTAATTTACTTCCTCGATACACATTTGCTTATTATTTCAGTACAACAGATATTTGAGATAAATTTTAAGGATAATGACAGCTAAGATGTGGGAAAGCAGTATCATGGTTGTGTCTTGATGGATTGGAGTTTGCTTTAAATTTGACAAAAGTGGGCAAAAAATATTGGACTCCTTTTATTAAACTCCAAAAAAATACCAAGTTTTTATATTCTAACTTATTATTAGTACCTTGTTTAAAAAAAAAAAGTATTCCATTTCAGTAAGAGAGACATGTCAGAGCATATAGTAAAATCTGGATAATAACATTGTCCAGCAGTGATAATAACCAGCAGTGATAACTGGAAAGCTTGGGGGACTGAGTCCATTTTCTATACCAAGTATCAAGGGTACTCAAACACCGAGTGGCTGTGAAACCTGGTAATAAATGACAAATAGTGGATGTTTAAATACATTTGTAAATACAGGAAACTTTCAAAAACATACAATAATGTTGACTTTTTTAGTAAAGATTGTATTCTATATTACTCAAGAAACTTCCAAATGCCTTCAATGAATCAGAATTTTAGAATTGGAAGGAACATTTGGAATTATCTTATGTAAATTCCTCACTTTGCAGATGTCACAGATTTTACATAACCATTTAAAGTGCTGTTTTGATTTGTTTTATCTGAAATGCACTGAGATGTTTAGAGGTTTAGAGGTTAGAAAGTGTCTTCTTTCTAGCTGGGGGTGGTGGGGCATGCCTGTAGTCCTTTGGAGTGGTAGGTGCAGTACTTTGGAGGCTGAGACAGGAGGACTCTAGATTTGAAGTCAGTCTCAGCAATTTAGTGAAAACCTCAGCAATTTAGTTTAAAAAAATGTACACTTTCTGATAAGTTCTTTTTATGTTTCCCTTAGTTTTGCTTTTCATATTTTAATGTGTCCTGCACACTCGCCAACATACACATATAAATTCAGGAGAGTTTTGAGATGATTATATCATCATTAAAATTTTACTTTTTATTAATGAAACCCTCTGTGATCCATTACATACATTTTTTTTTCCTGTGGATCTCCCATTGAAATTAATTTTTCACCCTTTTCCTACATTTCTGTTTTTGCTGGGTGGGTTTTTGCTTATTATTTTCCACTTGTTGCTTTATTTTAGGTGTATGCTATGAAAAGGCACAAAGCTGTAGTTTTTAGAGAAAGATATGAAAATGTTTTCTTTTGTTTAGCTCATTTTATGTTACCTCGAAAATACCACATTATTATTTCCTTTAATTGCTCTCTTTTTATATTAAGATTCCTTTGTTTCTAGATTTTCCTAGTCTTGAAGGTACACATTTTTGTTCAAATCAACTACTGGGTACTTTTATATGTTTTAAAATGTTACTCTTGCAAGCAGCATAGACAGTAACAGTGACTGACTGTCAGATTGGTCTCCAGAACATGTAAAGTTTGAAAGCAGAATGCAATGGATTTGGTAATACATTGTGATATTTGTCCATTTTAATGGTAAAAATTGACCTGCTGTCTCTGGCAGCAGCATATATAATGTGTTTCTAATTTAAATCACTCACTAAGGTGGTGAATCTGCTATGACCACAAACTATTTGTACTGTTTTTTATTTAATGTTTTCATCAGATGGACTTATTTTTAAACATAAATATGTATTTTATAGCAGTATTATAGCAATAATATATGTGAAATTATGGGATTATAATGAGAGGTTTATTTTTTTAAATATGTTAAAGTAAATTTGTTATAATTAAAATATTACTTATGCAAGTGCCCATAAAAGAATGTTACATGCCACAGGTAATGGAACACTAACTTAACTTAATTTCTCTCCTATCAAATTGTAAACATGAAAGGAAATTAGTACAAAAAAGCAATAGACAAAGAAAAGAAATAGAAGTCAGGTGTGGTGGCACATGTCTATAATCACAATATTTGGGAGGCTGGGATCAGAGGATCATAGGTCAAGGCGAGTCTCATCAACTTAGTGAGAGTCTCAGTCACTTAGGGAGACTCTACTTCAAAATAAAAAATAAAATAGGACAGTTGGTGTAACTTAGAAGTAGAATGCCCCTGGATTAAATCCCCAATACTATGTGCACACACACAGAAGATAAAAGAAAAGAAAAACAAACAAACAAAAAATACATGGAAGTGAGGGAAACAGGCTAAAAGATAGTAAAGGCAATGAAAGGTTAAGTTTGAAATGAGAAAATAAATGGATAGGCATGAATATATAGTCATTATTAAAAGATTTTTCTCTTCTCTAGGGAATATGTGTATTTTTACTGCCCATTATTCATCCATTCAGCCTCTATCTGGTAATACTGCCAGGATTTTCTCTAAGAAACCATGCTATTCCCTGGTTGGATAATGCTAATTCAATCCAGGAATTCAAAAACATTTTTAATAACATGTGAGATGCTTAATTTTTAGGGAAATAAAATTTTAATTTATGAAAAAAAATGTAGAAAATTTGAGATTGGATTAACACATATGTCCTCTGCTCAGGGTCTTTTTTGTTGTTGTTGTTGTTGTTTTCTTTTAACTGAATTTTCTGGACTAATTCTGTAAAGTGTACATTCATTATATTAATTTAGTTTAGTGGTCAGCTAATGATTGGGCAAGGACTTGCTCAATTTGTCAACTTGTTTGCGATCTTGTTATGGAGATGGGCAGATATGGAATTTAATATAAAGTTAAAAACAAAATGCCTTAATCTAAACATATGACAACATTGAAATTACTTTTAAGGAGTGAAAACTTCAAACTGATAAGCAAATATCCTGGCAGTGATGATCACATTTTTAAATGGAAACTCCCATTCAGCGATGAGTGCATATCTCCACAGTGGTTACAGCCCATTTGTTGATTTATTATTTCCTTTAAAATGGTGTCGAACATGTAAAATAGTTACAAAAAGATACAGAAAAAACATGTGGTGACATTTTGACTTAGGTCAATGGATGAATCAAGTTTTACAGCAGCTCTGTGACTCCCTCCCTCCTCCTGCCTGCCCAAGAGAATGAATAGTTAACTTCTAGTAGACCTCCTAAAACCTTGCTACTGGTGTATAGTTACCTTGTGTAAAACCATGCTAGTGATATTAAGAAAAATAAAATTTATCCAAAATAGATAATCTTTTTCACATTTCTTCTGGAAGCTCTAGAGAAGGTATTTCTTACCTTTTCTAGATGCTTCCTGTATTCCTCCTTTCAGCCCTTCCTCTATCTTCAAAATCTCTCCCTATAACCTTTATTCCTGTGGGGTCCTCTCGACGAAGGGGGCCCCTACCCCGATCTCCCTGGAGCGTCTACCCCAAAAGGGGGTTCCCCGCGGAAAAGGAAGGTTGCGCCAAAATGAACACACAGCGGAGACTGAGCATCAGAGGACTCATCCGTTTATTACATGAGGGGCAAGGTGTTATATAGAGCTGAGCGAGAGGAGTGTCTCCTTGCAGGGCCAATCAGGGTAAATGTCATCTTAGTCATGCCTCTTTGGCCCAGTCCAAAAGGTGATCACACGCTGATCACACCACCAGGGACCTATCAATGGCTTGATCATGCTGAGGAGACATCCCTCGTCCAATCCTGGTCTCTGGTAAACACTCTTAGGCCTCCACCCTCGCCACTTCCCCTCTGCGCCATCTTTGATGCCTTTTTTTCCTTTCCGTCGGGAGGGGCTACTGCCTTCTCTCTGGGGATCTTTCCCCACACATTCCATCTTCACATCCTCTTCTCTGATTCTGACCCTTCCATTATCTTCTTATAAGAACCCTTATGATTATGTTTGGCTCATCTAAATTATCCAGGATAATTTTTGCATCTCACAATCATCTGCAAAGTCATTTTTAATATATTTGCAGGTTTTAGGATTAGAATGAGGACATCTTTTGAAAGAAGGTCATTATTGACATCTTGAATATAGATTCTCTCCTAGAGCTTCTGGAAGGATTTGAGATCCATTTCGGGTTGTTGAATGTAAAAAACTGTAAGATAATAATTTTGTGATTTTTAAACCACTAGGTTTCTGATAATGTACTAGGAATAGAAAACTTACATGACTTCCTTCTCCCATTTATCTTGCCTTTTGATTACTTCAATTCATTCAGTGCATTAAAAGTCAATCAGTCATTTTTATTAGAAATCAACACTTTTAATCAACTTTGTTTTAAAGTTGACTTAAACGTAAGGAAATTTATCCTTTTAAATCATATCATTGTCATGTCTACTAATATATGAAGAAAAATCCATCCATCAATTTTAATTAAGTATGTGAAAGGATGCTTTTTAAAAAAAATTGAATTATGATCATTAATTGGATTATCTAGTTTGGATGTTTAAAAGTAATAACTGGTACCTAAGTGTGAATTATCCTCATACAGATATAACATGGAATATATATTTTACTGAATATGTCTACTCTAAGTTAAAGAGAAATATTGCAAAATACATTGCAAATATCTGGTGTATTTTTTTTTATTTATAGAAAAAAAGTAGCATCAGTTTTCATGCTGAACCAAAATAGTTTGATCTGCAACCAAGGGTGCACTAACTTTGAAACAAAATATAGTGTATATTAAAATAATATATTATATAGAGTAGTATAGGACAAATGAGTTTGTATTAAGTGTCATAATATATAATATAGGATATATTAAAAGAATATATAACATATATAATGAGAACACTGTTTCCCATGTCAATTGAGCATTAATAAGGGATGACAGCATTAGAACAATTTAACATAAAGTTATTTATTCACAGATTTATTGTAGATCTGTTGGTCTCTGAGAGCTTCTGGACCTGGTAGCTACCAGCTTCAGTACAGGCTCACCAAGATGGCACCAGCCTCAACTGTCTGCTGACTAGAGGAGACCCATAGCACTATTTTCAGACCTCTGCTCTTTGTGCTGCCTCCAATTTCACCATGTTTTGACTATCTTTATCCTGTTGAGTTCTTACTGCTTTTCCTCTCTTGGCATGAAGCAGTCTTCCTGCTGGTTGACTTCTGAGCCTCGGAGCAACTGAAACACACTCTCTTCCTCTATTCTTCTAGCTTTCTCTCCCCTTACTTTCATTAATAATCTGTTTTGTTTGGATAATTTGGGAATAAAATGTGTGTGCATATTTTGTTGGAATGCCAACCCCCCTAGAGACTAATCATATAAATCAACTTGCTTTCTTTATCTTTGCTTCTGGGGAAATGAAAAAAAAGAAAAAAGACTTTCCTGATTCTTCTTAATCACAAACCAGCTATCACATGGATGGAAACAAAATTTGAACAATTGTTTTAATCTAAAGAAACCTTGAAAATTTAGTTTTAACTTAAACCCAGTTAGTAGTGCCAACAGATAGAAATTTGATAAAAACAGATGCCTGTCTTAACTGTAGGGAAGTTCTAAATATAGAGCTCAGAGAAATTCCAGAAGCCCAAGTCTTGCAGAAGAAATTGAGTTTGCAATCAAACATCTCAAGAGAAATAAGAAAATAGGCTCCCATGAATGAGTCATTAGAAACAACAAATAACTGGTTCATCCAAGGAGAATAAGTTTTAGAATTATTATACTCAGCATATAAAACAAATGGGTTTAATATAGTCAAAGAAACAAAGATAGAAAGAATAATATATGTAGGAAAAAGAGACTCAAAAGTAATTGAGTTTAATGAGAAAAACCAATGAGATTTTAGAAATAAAAAGTATAGTATTTTAATATAGAAGCTCAAAGTGGAAGCTTAGCATCAGAGAAGATAAAGTAGAAAAAGAATTAGTATATTAAATGTGAAAAAGTTTGCTCAAGATATAGCACAAAGAAATTTAAAGCAAATATCATTATTAATTATGAAACAATGAAAACTTTCCCTTAGAAACTGAGGCCAATTAGGGTGAAGCAGGAGCTGGCTAGGTCCTTGAAGCTACTTCATAGGCCCCCTCAGATATTAACAAGCAAAGCCACCCCAGATAGCCCATGAGATAAAGCACAGAACTGAAAGAGAGAAACCATGTTCTCACTAATTGCTGTCCTGCTTCTGCATCTTGTTTACACTAGGAAAAACAAGTCTCTTACTTACCCCTCCCCTCTAAAATTAGGTGACCAAATGTACAAAAGAATTTGCATGTTCTGAGTTCAGGGCTCAGACCTGAAGATTTGTTTACTGAGCCTTCACCAGTGAATAAAGTAACTTGTTATCCAACTCTGGCCAATGTCTTGTCTCCGAGGACCTAGTTTCCTGCAAAATTTTGGCGAGCCAGCTAGGAAGCACTTTAGTGCTTGTCTGGTTCCAGAGATGGAACCAAGGTCATTTTGCCTCCTTCCTATGTATCTTGGGAGTTGGCCTTCCCTGTTATAGACTTCAGTCCACTGAGCACACTGGAGGCCTTTTTTGCCACACTGTGAAAGTCATCTTGAGGAAGGGGTCTACTCTGGGGCTACTACTTAGCCTGATGAAGGAACAGATCACTCTCCAGCACAGTTGTCTGAATCATGGTAGGCTTCCCTGGGTCTTATTCAGGCCCTGCTATCAGAATAGCCAAAGAGGGGGCTGACGACCTCCTTGGTGAGGAGATAGAAACTAGTAGGCATGCTGGAGAGCCACTGTGTAAACATTTTATTTCTCGAAAGACAAAAGATGCTAATTAACTTTGAAAACTCCCAAAGAGACCAGACCTCCCAAATGTCAAGTGATAATGAAGTTAAATGCCTCCTGAGGGAATTAGAGCTTCACAAAACTCCAGTTTTTCCTGATGATAAGGAATCCCAGGAGATTCTTCAGAGATTATTCAGTGTCAAAGAAGGACACTATGCAAATAAACTATGCAAATCCGAGAATACTGCCTCTCAGACCCCAACTGGAGCTTTCCTTTATCTCAAAGGTTGTGTTGGCTTTGAGAGAAAATGGTGTGTAGTTGATAGCACTCAGCAACTCTTGGGTAGAGATCAGAAGGCATGCACAGGACATCAAGACTGACCAAAGCCCCTAGGGGTGACCCGTACTTCTCTCTCAGCAGATTGCATGGACTTTGGGAGAAAGCAGTTTGCAATTATCAGCATGTGGCTTGGGCTACTCTCAAGTAATACCTAGAAGGCAGCTGCCAGACACCAGGGTGCCCATTGTCTGCCTCTTTCTCTTCTTCCCTGTTCTCTTTAAAATAAACTCCCTGCTCACCTTTCTGTTGTCTGCAACTGTCATTCTTTGTACTTCATAGACAAGAACCCTGGAAAAGAAAACATCTGTTTCACTGGGAATTGCCCAAGTACTGCTCAAGGGACATGAAATCAGAATTCAGTTCAGGATTTGGGCTGTGTGTGTGTGAATAGTGAGTGCAAGTGTGTGACTGAGATGACATTAAGGTCAGACTATGGTTTGTACCTCACAGGGATGAAATGAGTGTTGAGTCTGCTGCCTGGACCCAGGGCTATCCTGTAATAGCTAAGTGGAAGTCCAGCAAAGACCTAAAGAGTCCTTGGTCTGACCAGAGTAGGGGTTGATACCATTCTGCCTATGCCAAAGGACAGTTGAAATACCTCCATGAGGAGGACAGCTGGGCATGGATGAAGCAAGTGCTGCCTGTTATCTGTTTTAGGTGCCCTGGAACTAGTCTGGATTCTCTAGGCAGTAATGGGAGGGAAACAAGGGTAAAACAACTCCCTTGGGCCTCATGATCAGGAATTTAAAAAAGGCTTGTAAGGTAATAATGGTTCCAGTTGGTTCAGCACCCCTCATCCCCCATGGCTGTGAGGTCTGATCTCCCAGATCTTAGTCACCAAAAGGCAAGACTTCTAGCTGTCAGTAAGGAAATTGGAGATAGCAATTTGGAGATAGCAAACTGGTGATAGGTGAAGCCCAACTACTACCTATTTTAGAAAGTCTCCCAGAGGAACCAGACCTGCCACCACTGTATGTCTTCCAGACATTACAGCAGCTGCCAGCCCCACCAGCACCTTCAGCACATACTAGCCCATCTGACCAGCCATCCGGTTTGGTGAGCAGGACCCCAACTCTTTCATCTTCCTGTGCCAGCCCCACATCAACATCTGATTTAACCATAGATAAGTCCTCCTCCCACCACCACCACTATACCCACTGTGCTGACACTAGCATTGACAGGACCTAGTTGAAATTTATGGCCTTGTAGTCAACCTCATGAAAGTCCTGTACAAAAAAACTTAACTGCCATGTGGTAACCAGTTCCCTCTAAGGCAGGTTCAGGGAGTCCTCACCATGGATGGACATGGACAGTTGCAGCCTAGTTCACTGATATTTGTGCATCCACTTTTACTACAACAGATCTAATTTGAAAACATCATACTCCCTCCTTTAGTGAGAAGCTGCAGGCCCTGGCTGACCTCCTCAAGTCTAACCAACAGATCAAGGGCCCCCGTCATCCCTGATGTCCAGGGCCAACCAAAGAAAAGAAGACTCTTCTCTGCCATTAACAATGTGCAATCTGCAAGGAAAGTGGACACTGGAAAAATAAATGCCTTAAGAAAGGTTGAAGGTCCCATGAGGAGCCATCAGTCCCCTCCCAAGCTCCTTTACTGGCACTCAGCCAGGCTGATTTGTTTGATGAGAGAATGGGACCCAGCCCTGAAGCCCCCAAGGGGTAGATGGTCTGAATGACAGTGTTGGGGGCACAGTCTCCAGGACCTTGTCAAAACTGGTACAGAACATTCAATGGTAATCAGTCCAATAGCACCCCCCTACCCACTAACCAACATGTCAACATAATTGGAGCAATAGGAAAAGCCTCCTGACAGATGTTTTTAACCCCTTGCAAATGCATCCTAGGGGGAAGAGAAGTTATTTGCTAATTCTTATATATGCCTGACTGTCCAGTCCCACTGCTAGGTCATGACCTCCTCAGCAAACTCAGAACAACTATCACCCTTTCAGTACATTCCTGGACCTAAAAGATGTCTTCTTCAATATTTGTCTGACTTCTGTTTGTCTTTGAATGGGAGGACCCAGAAACTGGAGCTGAAAACCAGTTTACCTGGACTCAATTGCTCCCAGGTTTTAAAAACTCTCCTACTGTTTTTGGAGAGGCCCTGATCTGTGATCTCAAGTCTTTTCCTTCCCACATCTTGAACTGCACCCTCCTCCAGTATGTTGATGACCTCCACTTTGAATGGACATGAGACTCTTGAAGGTTGTGTCAAAGGAACAGGCCAGCTGCTCACCCTCATAAAACACTGTGGTTACAAAGTTTCTAAGAAATAAGCCTAAGTCTGTCAACAAGGAAAGTATTTGGGATTCATCATTGAGAGAGTAAAAAAGATCATTTGGGGCAGGAAAAAACCATCAGTCTCTGTACCTGTCAACTGGAGAGCCCTCTGGGAATTTCTGGGAGCGGTAGGGTCCTGTCCCACCTGGGTTCCAACCTTTGCTGTCACAGCAAAACACCTTTATGAATTCACAAAAAGGGGAGATAAATACCCCTTTGTGTGGAGGGAAGAACAACAATTGGCCTTTCAACAACTTAAAAGGCAACTGCTAAATGCCCCTGCCTTAGGGTCCCAAGGAAAAGAAAAGAACAGCAGTCAGGGTTCTTGTCCAGCAGATGGGGTCTTAGTATCAGAAATAATGCAAAGCAAAGACCTGAGCTTTCTCCTGGAATGCAGTTTCTGGAATCAGCCCCTTTTGAAAATGTACAAATTGACTTTTCTGAACTGCCAAAATGTAATGGGTGCCAATACCTCTTAGTCATACTATGCACACAGACTGGATGGGTAAAAGCATATCCCTGCCAGACAGAAAAGGCCCAAGAAGTAAACCACACTTTATTCATAAAGGTCATTCCTAGATATGGATTACCCTTACACATAGGCGCATACAATGGACCAGACTTCATCGCAGAAGTCATGGCAGTTGCCCTGGGCATCACCTGAAAGCTGCATTCTGCATATAGGCCACAGAGTTCAGGGAAAGTAAAAAAAATGAATATAATTATCAAAACTGAGTTAGGAAAAATATATCAGGAAACCAAGAAAACTTGGGGTCAACCATTACCCTTAGTCCTGTTTAAAATCACACCCCCTTCTGTCTTCAGGACCTTTTCATCTCTCCAAAGAACCCCCCCCCCCCAAAAAAAAGTACATAAACTACTGCATTTCAGTTATAGAGTTAACAAAGTTTTTTGGCTCTCTCATTTTCTCTCCTTTGCTGTCCTTCTGCTTATACTAAGATAATTTTGCTAATCAAGGTTGCATGGAAGTTTGTTATTTTAGTCAGTCTAGCTAAAATGTAAACATCTAAAGAAAACGGTGTCTCTTTAAAATCTAGGCCATTGTAAGACTTATATAAATAATCTTAATTTGTTTCTTATTTTTTATCATTGAGAAAAACATAAGTTTACCTCAATATAAAAATTATTTAAAGATTGCTTCAAAATGTAAATTAAAGGAAGTAATTAAAACAGAAAGAAATCAGTATGTAGGAAGGAGAGAAGTAAAGAAAGTACATGAGTATGAGAAGTTTTGGGAAGGAAAGATGAAAAGAAAAAATATTTTGAGGATAAGAAAGCATCATGTATAGTAAAGTTTATCCTAAGAGTGTACCAAATGGGAAAGGAAAGACTAGGGTAAAGTCAGAAGGTTAAAAATAAGTTGCAGAAGGTCTGAGTAAGTTGCAGAATATTTGTGGAGGATGAAGTTTATGGAAGGAATTTTGCATGTGTGATAAAATTGGTTATGTTTAAAAAGTTTACAGTCGGCTTCTAATGATAATTTCCTGTGTTTTCTACTGTCTCTGTTTTCTGCAGTTATCTTTTTGAGCCATGGATTCTAAATTTTACTTCAAAAATAAAAGTTAACTTCTGTGTAACTGATGTTATATTTGTATTTACCAAATATTAAAAATGTATAAACTTATAAGGATACTAGATAAAGTCACAGACTACTTGCAGAAATAGGTATTAGACAGAACACCAGTCAATTTAACTATACCAGTCCATCCCTATAAGTCTGAAAACCTAGTTTGGGTCAAAGACTAGAATCAGACTGCCCTCAAAGCAGAATGGAGAGGGCCTTTCACTGTTATTCTTGTCACCCCAGAGCAGTAAAAGTTACTGCTTGGATCCATCACAGCTGCATGAAACCAGCAGCTATGGAACCAAAAGCCCCAGAAACAACTCACTGGGCTGCTCACGAGAAATCTGAAAAGCCAAACAAGCTGATCCTGAGAAAGAAGACTTGCCCTGATCCAATCACATGTGGAAGCTGACTGGCTCATGCATGGTGGAAGACTGATGAGTACCACATCTCATGCCACAAAATTTGACTCTAAGTTTTATGCCATAAGTGCTTTAGGATTGACTTTATTAGTGGGATTCACAGTGGTCTCAATTTTGCTACTTAGGTGGCTCCCCAATTTGACTTTGCATTGTTAAGATGAGAAAACAATTGGTGTTTCTCATCCTATGGGGAAGATTAGTAGAGTTGCTGCAACTAGTCTTTGCAATCTTCATCATTAATATGACCAAAACTAGCAATCCTATTGTCAAATTAGATGCATGTCGGGTTATATCTTGTGGCAGCCTGAAATACCCACAGCAACTCACACAGGCCAGCAAATACCTCTACTCTGAACTGGGTTTAGGTTATGCTCAGACTAGGCCCTGTTCTAATTGGGACAGTGTCTGGTGGACACCAATAACCAAGGGTAGACAGTCAATATAGAACAGGGGACCCCATCATGGAGGCCTTTAAAGAATAAGATTCACATTGCACTGGTAATTCCTCCTTGATCTTGTCAAAACAGTCTATGTAATACTTTTCTGTTGCTTATTGATAACTCCTATGAAATGGACCAGGAATGAGTAGTAGCCACCAGGGTCTATGGGATAGGAGTGGATATCTCTAGAAGAGATTCCATAGACCATTTCAGACTACAGCTCATTAAGCCAAATAACTTTAATGACAGAGACCAATCCTCCTGTAACTTTCAACAAAGCATCACTATTGGAAGCCAAACATGATTCAATTAAAGTAACTATAGTAGAGATAAAAAATATAAAACAAACTTTAGAAATAGAAATCCGGTTTGGGGACACAAACCTGTGGCTGGAATAGGTTAAATATTCTGTAAAGAATGCCAGCAAGACAGATTGTTATGTGTGTGCCACCGGCCGGCCACAAACACAAATTCTTCCTTTTCTTTTCAGGTGGAGTTCAGCCCAGGCTGGTTTAAGATGCCCTTTAGATATTTTTAAAGGAAACAGAAATGCTTCCAATGAGACTTTTAAGACTCTGGCCTTCTTATTCCCTGAGATATATACCAGTACTAAGCATGCCAAACATTCTCTTGAGAGTCCTATAGGAGCCCCCCAGGCTATTCAGCTCCACTTCAAATTAGCCAATTTTATAGCATGTCTCACTTGAGAGACACCAGTGGAAGTTATCTTTCTTGGATACCAGACCTATGGGAAGGCTAAAGCTTACACTGAAAGAACTGAGTTATCTCATGCTTGGGTAGACATCTGGTGGTATTGTGGTTCAAGTTTATTCTCAACCCTGCCAAGTTCCTGGGGAAGAACTTGTGCCCTGATTCAGCTAGTTGTCCTTTTCACCATCACTTATCAATGCAAAGAGGGACAAAAATGTCTCCACGGGGACTAATGTGAGACCGTACCCAGACCAGTTTGTTACTTACATGTATTTAGAAGCCATAGAGGTACACAGGGGAGTTGTGGACAAGTTCAAGAAAAGAGAACAAATAGTTGTAGGTTTTGAGTCTCTTTTCTGGTGGGCCACAATCAATAAAAATGTGAACTGGATAAATTATATCTACTATAATCAGCAAAAATTATACCCAAAATGCAATCAAAGGATTCCTAACAATTCTGGCCCTACCAGTCAGATGGCCTGGGAAAACAGGATGGCTTTAGATATGTTACTGGTAGAAAAATTAGGTGTGTGTGTGAGATGCTGGGGGGGGGGTGTCAGTGCTGCACTTTTATATCAAATAACACTGCCTCTGATGGGACCATTATACTAGCCTTAAAGGGATTGACAACCCTGGTTGATGAGTTCGTAGAAAACGCTGGAGTTGGCAATTTTTTTTAGCAATATGCTTCAAAACTGCTTTGGAAACTGTGTAACTTTATTGGCCTTGGTCTTAGCACCTCAATAATGGTAATAAGAATTTTCATCCTGGTCAGATGCTGCCTCATACCATGTATCACGGGTTAATCCAATGAGTAACAGAAATTTAAATAGCTAAAAGAGACCCATCCCCATAGGCCATTCTCATGGCTCTGACTTAAAGTAATCTCAAAAATTGAGAACTTCTCTTTAAGCATGTTGAGAAGTCTCAAAAGTGGGGAATGAGGCAGGAGTTCAGCTAGGTCCTTGAAGGTACTCTGAAGCAGGGGCCTGGCTAGGTCCTTGAAGTTACTTCATAGATCCCTTCAGATGTTAACAAACAGAGCCAATTCAGACAGCCTATGAGATAAGGTACAGAACTCATAGAAAAAGAGAGAAACAATGATGCTGTTCTGCATCTGCACCTTGTCTACACTAGGAAAAACAAGTCTCTCGCTTACCCCTCCACTTTGCAGTCAGGTGATCAAATGTATAAGAAAACTTTGCATGTTCTGAGTTTGAGGCTTAGACCCAAAGCTTTGCTTACTGAGCCTTCACTGGTAAATAAAGTAACCTGCTCTCCAACTCTATCCACTGTGTCTTTTCTGTGGAGACCTAGTTTCCTATAACAAGAGTGCTTACTGATTACAGTTATCTTCACTGAACTAGAGGTCCTAAGCAGCATTTTGGAACTGAAGAAGTGAATGAATGAATGAATAAATAGAGATTTAAATATGGAAAGAAAAGGTTTAGAATTATCATTGTGAATATAGAAACTTCAAAATAGTATTAAATACATTGCTTGACCTAATAAGAGATTTTGGCAAAGAAAATAGATGCAAACTAAATCAATTTGTATTTCTATGTACCAGCAACAAACACATCTTTTAAAAAGGCATAGTTGCCTGTATAATTACCTATATCATATAGTCACAAAATATATAGAAAAGTATAAAACAGATAGTCAATAGAAAAATGATGAAAAGAGCTTCACAAAATTTGGCTAGACAAGAAATACATTGCAAAGTTGTCAATCTCATTGATGAGTGGAAAAATGAAAATTAAAATTATAATGACAAATCACTACACTTACCAAATTAACAAATTTAAAAGTCTTACAACATCAAACTTGAAGTTGTGAAGCTATTGGGAAACAAAACAATTTGGCATTATCCAGTGAAGTTGGAGATATTCATTTTCTACCTAGCTCATACAGGACCTCTGGTCTGGATATATCCACCACATTCTTCTGGTAAGGTATTGCCCTGGTATCCCCTCTGAAGTGGCCAATCTCATCATAAAGGCTATTAGGCTATCAGTGTCAGCTTTTGGTAAACAGCCAGATGTTGTTATAACTCCATACACACCAGAGCAGATCCAGTGTCTGGCTGCCTGTACCACTGAATGGGCAATAACTGTCACCACCGTAATAGGAAGATTTGATAATCATTATCCGAGCCATCCTTGGATGCAGTTTGTGTGCTCCAACCCGTGTATCTTTCCAACTATCACGCGCACGGAACCTATCCAAGGTGCCTTGGTAATCTTCACAGACGGGTCCAAGGATGGCACTGGTGCCATGGTAACAGCTACTAGTCAGCAGTCTTTCATATTTCCCGTTAGGTCAGCCCAAGAAACTGAATTGCTCGTGGTCGAACAAGTATTCAAACTGTATCCTAGAATACCTTTCAATTTATTGTCAGACAGTAATTATGTAGTTCAAGCTACAAAGAGCTTGGAATGCGCTGGAGTTATTCAGGTAAAATCAACTATTGCTTCAATCCTAACTTCTTTACAACAGCTTATTCGACAACGTACA
>PVLC010025331.1:0-23755 GCA_004027655.1 Graphiurus murinus | reverse complement strand
TGTGTGTGTGTGTGTGTGTGTGTGTGTGTGTGTGTGGTACTATGGATAGAGCCTAGAGGCATTCTACCTCCAAGATATATCTCCAACCCATTTTATTTTATGGTACTGGGAATTGAACTCAGGGGCATTATACCTCCGAGCTATACCCCCAGCCCTATTTTTTATTCTTTATTTTGAAACCAGGTCTCACTAAGTTGCGGAGTGCCTCACTAAGTAGCTGAGGCTGGCCGCAAACCTGGATCCTCTGGTCTCAGCATCCCAAGTACTGGGATTACCACGCCCAGCTCTCCTAGCTCTATTTTTTAATTTTTATTTTGAAATGGGGTCTTGCTAGGTTGATGAGAGTCTCACTTCTTCTGAGGCTATCTTTGAACCTGCGATATTCCTGGTCTCAGTCTCCCAAGTACTGGGATTACAAGGCATGCATCATCACACCCAGCTTGCTATTTTTGTTTTGAAACAGGGACTTGCCAGGCCTGGTGGCCCAGGCTTATAATCTCAGTATTTGGGAGGCTGAGACAGGAGGATCACAGGTTCATGGTCAGCCTCAGCAACTTAGTGAGACCCTGTTTCCAAATAAAATAGGTTTAGGGATGTGGTCCAGAAGTAGAAGACCTCTGGGTTCTGTCCCCAATACCACACACACACACACACACACACACACACACACACACACACACAAATAATAACAGGTTGCTTTTCTAAGTTGCTGAGGCTGGTCTTGAACCTGCATTTCTCCTGTCTCAGCCTCCCAAGTGCCAGGATTACAGGTGTGCACCACCATGCCCAAACAAATATTTTGTTATAGTAATAAAAGCTGACTAATACAAGTTTCATCAGTAAGACTCTTCAGTCCCTTGGGGATCAGTAATTGGTACAAAATGACATTGCTCCCCCTCCCCCTGCAGGTGCTTTCCTAAAATACCCTTCAAGTTGAAGAAAGAAAACATTGGGGGTGGGTGGGTAGAGCTGAGGCTTGAACTCAGGGCCTCAACCATACTAAGTTTGCATTCTATCACTGAACTACACCCCTAGCCCCTTTAGTTTTTCTTGAAACAGATTCTTGCTAAATTACTGAGGGTCTCAGTAAGTTTTTAAGGTTGACTTTAAACCCATGATCTTCCTGTCTCAGCCTCCCATACATTGGGATTACAGGCATACACCACCACACCCAACTTCCCCATTACATTAGTACAAGTTGTCATCTTTAACAGAGAAACAAGCATGTTGAGAAAATAATTTTGTTATGTTTCAACACTTTTTGCATATAATAACAACCTCAAAGTAAACTCTGTATATGGAAGTAGTAAAAAGAAAATGAAAACTTGGAAATAGAATGATCCTTGGTTCAATCCCTAGTACCAGAAAAAAAAAAAAAGGAAAATTCTCTTTGAAAATTACATGTGCTTCATTCTCAAATAGCAAATATTGCCTACCAGTTGAGAGTTGAAATCATTACTTAAAAAATTGACAATGTAACAGCTGGGAGTGGTGGTACATGGCTGTAATCCCAGTACTTGGGAAACTGAGACAGGAGGATCACAGGTTCAAGGACAGACTCAGCAAGTAGCAAGACTCTCATTAATCTAGCGAGACCCTGTTTCAAAATAAAAATAAAATAGGACTAGGGGTAGCTCAGAGGTAGAATGCCCCTGGGTCCAATCTCAATATCACAAAAACAAAACAAATAAACACAATTGAAGTGTAAATGACAACAAACCCCAGCATTCAGGATGATATATATTATAAATATACATGTATAGTTATATACTTACTTATTTTGGTACTAAGGATTGAACCCAGGGGCATCAAGGGCATTCTATCTCCAAGCTACACCTCTAGCCCTTTGTTAAAAACCCAAAATGCAATCCCAGTATTTGGGAGGCTGAGACAGGAGGATCTGGGTTTGCGGCCAGCCTCAGCTACCTAGTGAGGCATCTCGAAACTTAGTGAGACCCTGTCTCAAAATAAAGAATAAAAAATAGGGCTGGAGGAATAGCTTGGAGGTAGAATGCCCCTGAGTTCAATCCCTAGTACCGCAAAAAAAAAAAAAAAAAAAAAAAAGTTAGGAGGTGGGGGAAGCTCACCAAGTGCTGTGTGTGTATATATATGTCTCTATCGCTCTGAACTTCATCATGATGTATGATTATAATGTAAAAAATAAATAAATAAAATAAAAATTTGAAACAGGGTCTCACTATATTGCTGAGGTTCTCACTAGATTGCTGAGGCTGGCCTCTAATCTGTGATCCTACTGTCTCAGCCTCCCAAGTGCTGGGATTATAGGTATCAAGCCACCATGCTCAGCTCTGGATGTTAATTCTGACTCTGACATTTATGAACTACTCAAACTGCTATTTAAGACTTTGTTGCCTCCAACAATCTTTTAGAAAGGGGTAAGGGCAAAGCAGTTTTGTTTCTCTTGCTGCAAGAAGGTAGGGCGAGGGACTCCAGACCTCTAGTCCCTGGGGCCAGAAATGCCCAAATGCACTGCAGTGCATGGAACATCTTCACACTCAGTGAAATGGTACAATCTGAAGTTCTGACACCTTGGGAAAGTTTATTTAAAAATTGAGGAGTCTCTTTTTCTTTATCTTTAAAATGAAGACATCAGATGAAATCATCACTGAGCTTAGTTCCAGCCTCCTTATTCTGTGACTCACAATATACACAAACAGTAAGTAAGCTTAAGGGAGCCAGTGGAAGGCTGTGGCTATGAAGTTGCCTCACTCAGCTCTCCTGCTGCGAGGAGGGCCCTGGCTGCAGACCTTCTGAATCCACCTTCACCACTAGCACCCCACCCTTCCCGAGGGCCGCTCCCAGTCACTGACTGAACAAGAACTGCTTGCCAACACAGGCCCACTCCTACAAAACAGGGGACTCCTGGGCTGGGGATGTAGCTTGGTCATATAGCACTTGCCTAGTACATGCGCAAGGCCCTGGGTTTGATCCCCAGCACTGAAAAAAGAATGCAGGACTCCTTTTTTTGTGTGTGGGCACTGAGGATTCAACCCAGAGGCTTCTACCTCTGAGCTACACCCTCAGCCCAATTTGATTTCTTATTTGGAAACAGGGTCTCACCAAGTTGTAGAGTGCCTCGCTAAATTGCCAAGGCTGGTTTTGAACCTGCAATCCTCCTGTCTCAGCCTCTCAAGTACTAGGATTACAAGAATGTACCACCTCGCCTGGCTGTAGGGTTCCTTTTAAGGAGCAGCTTTGGCTCAGGACTCACCTCTGACGCTCTCCTTCCTGAGAATCCTTCCCTCCCCTCTTCCTGCATTGGGTCTGAAGTGTCTCCCTGCCTTTCTGGCTCCTTCTCCTTTATCCTCCACCAGATTTCACAAACATCCATCCCACCTTAGCTTCTGCTTCTTAAAGAACTGAACTAACTCACATGGTACTGGCAGTGGTCTGAGAAATGAGGAGTAAGACTGGGTTCAGACACTGGCTCTCTCATTACCCAGCAGGCCAAGAGGATGTCATCCTGAGTAGTATGTGGGACAGGGACAGTCCCTAGCAGAAGTTGGTGGCACAAAGCGCTTATGCTTTCCCCAGTGGTGACCCAGGAAATTGTCCCGATGGCGGTGGATTAGATGGCAGGCATTTGAGAGACACAGAGAGCAGAGTTGGTGGGCACTGCTGTGTGGTGCTGCTGCCCTGCAAAGGGACATCAAGCAGTGAAGACTGAGTATGAGAGCCAGAGAACCTCTTTGGAACTTACAAAGGGGCCCTTCTCTACTCTCGTGGAAGAACTGACCAAGCAGCAGACTAAGGATCTGATAAAGCTACAGATCTACAGATCTCTGTGTGAATGCTGGGGATTGAACCCAGGGGCATTCTACCTCTGAGCTACACCCTTAGGCATTTTTATTTTTTTTATTTTGAAACAAGGACATGCTAAGTTGTTGGAAGTCTTGTTAATGCTGAGGCTGGATTCAAACCTGTGATTCTCCTGTCTCAGCCTCCGAAGCACTGGGATTACAGGCATGTGCCACCATGCCAGGCTCCAGGATGGTAAAATGTCCAGTTAAAACAAATCTGTTGTGCTATAGTGAAGACCCTGCTTAGAGAAATTTTTCCCCCAGTAAAGCCACAAGGGTCCACTCATAAGTGGCCCCGAACTCACTGGCTACCAAGCCAATAAGTAGGGTTTAAAGAAAGTATGATCCAGACGGAGATCCACTGGATCTTTTAGGGAGAAAAAAGAGAGATTAGATATCAAAGGATCTGGAAGAATTCACTAGCATGTCCCAGCAGTAAACAGGATATAATCTTTTTTTTTTTTTAATTAAAGAAACCACTTTTTTTTTTTTTTTTGCGGTACTAGGGATTGAACTCAGGGGCATTCTACCTCCGAGCTACACCCCCAGCCCTATTTTTTATTCTTTATTTTGAAACCAGGTCTCACTAAGTTGCGGAGTGCCTCACTAGGTAGCTGAGGCTGGCCGCGAACCCAGATCCTCCGGTCTCAGCCTCCCGAATGCTGGGATTACAAGCATGCGCCACCATGCCCGGCTTAAAGAAACCACTTCTATGACTGTCATACATCCCAAAGTGAGTTAACAATGAATGGGGAGCTATGGAGGCAATTATGCGCCATTCTGAATTTTCTGTTTATAATCTTGGTCACGACTCCTGAGGCCTCCATCCCTGCCCTTCTATTCCAGGCAAATGTCAGAGCCAATGATATAGGAGGATTTTACAGAGAACACAATGACTTTGTAGTCTCAGAAGTGAAAAACTCTACTTTGCTCTATGAGACAGATAGCAACCCCAAACCATGGACAGATTGGGGCCTGCGCAGGCCTCAATGGATGTAATCTTGAGATCATATTTGAGAGTACTTCACCAAGGAGGCAAGCATATAAGCCTAGAATTCATTGGCTAGGGGACACTTTTTTGGAGGGAGGACATGGGAAACAATTTGATAAGAACCTCAGAGGACAAGTCAAGCTTGCTGCTAAAGTGACCCTTAAAAACCTACAGAAACCAGCTGCAGTGGTGCACACCTGTAATTCCAGTCCCTGGGAGGCTAAGATAGGAGGATTGCAGGTTCAAGACCAACCTCAGCAACTTAGACCCACCCTTCCTTCCTTCCTTCCTTCCTTCCTTCTTCCTTCTTTTTTTTTTTTTTTTTTTTTTTTTTTTTTTTTTTTTTTTTTTTTTTTTTTTTTTTTTTTTTTTTTTTTTTTTTAATTTTTGGCACTGCGGATTGAACTCAGGGGCATTCTATCTCCCAGTTATACTTCCAGCCCTATTTTATTTTTATTTTTGAAACAGGGTCTCTATTGGTTAATGAGAATCTCACTGTTTGCTGAGGTTGTCCTTGAACCTGCAATCCTCCTGTCTCAGCCTCCCAAGTATTGGGATTACAAACGTGCATCATCATTCTTGGCTGAGATTCTATTTCAAAATAAAAAATAAAGCCAGGCATGGTTGTGAGACTTTTCAAGATTGGTTTAGCTACTGCTGATGTCAGATGTACAACTGTTTGAAAAGGGACTGACCAGGTAGGGCATGGTGTACATGCTTGTAATCCCAGGATTTGGAAGACTGAGACAGGAGGACTGCAGGTTCAAGGCCAGCCTCAGCAACTTAGTGAGGCCCTCCACAATTTAGTGAGATCTTGTTTCAAAATAAAATAATAAAATAGGCATATAGCTCATTCTCCCCTTGCCTCTGTACTTCAGCCTCAACCCAGGTGTGAGGGAGACCCCTGGGCCTGCGGGGGCAGAGGGGAGGGAGGCAGGACCAGGCATTGCCTTGGCAGGGAGTACGGAGAATTGGGGAGTTTGGGGACTCTGTGGACATGAGCTTCAGCTCTTTGTCTTTTGTCTTCTCTCCTTTCCCTTTCTATTTCTTTTTTCCCCTTTCCTATGTTAAATATATTGAAGAATAGTTTACACAAAGTGAAGTGCCTTTTGGGGGGTGTCGGGGATTGCAGGATCTCGCACATGTTAAGCACACATTCCTCCACTGAGCTACATTTCCAGTCTTCTTTTTGCATGTGCTACTGGGGATTGAATCCAAAGGCATTTTACCCCTGAGCTACACCCCCAGCTGGATTTTATTTATTTATTTAGTTATTGTTGTGGTACTGGGGATGGAAGCCAGGGGCATTCTACCTCCAAGCTACACCCTTAGCCCTATTTTACTCTTTTATTTTGAAACAGGGTTTCACTCTGTTGCTTATGACCTCACTAAATTGCTGAGGCTGTCCTTGAACCTGTGATCTTCCTGTCTCAGCCTCCTAAGGGATTCTACTGGGGTTACAATTATGCACTACCATGCCCCGCTCCGATTTTATTTTTTATTTTGAAACAGGGTCTTGCCAAGTCACTGAAGCTGGCCTCAAACCTAAGATCTTCCTGTCTCAGCCTCCCTAGTATTGGGATTAGTCATGCACCTCCATGGCTGGCTGCTTCTGTGTGTGTGTGTGTGTGTGTGTGTGTGTATGTGTGTGGTACTGGGGATTGAACTCAGGGGTGTTCCACCTTCGAGCTATACCCTCAGTCCTATTTTTTATTCTTTATTTTGAAACAGGTCTCACTAAGTTGCGGAGTGCCTCACTAGGTAGCTGAGGCTGGCCGCGAACCCAGATCCTCTGGTTTCAGCCTCCCAAATGCTGGGATTACAAGCGTGTGCCACCACACCCGGCTTGCTTCTCCTTTTTTAAAGCAAGAATTTATTTATTTTAGATTACCAATAGGAAAAGAGAACAAAGAGGGAAGGAAAAAGAGAGAGCTTTAGTGGAAGGCTGAGCCTGAAAGGGGAAAAAAAGTTTGATTTTCCTTATTTGTAAAAAAAATTTTTTTTCCTTGCAGTACTGGGGATTGAACCTAGAGGCATTCTACCTTCAGGCTATACCACTAGCCTGATTTTATTTCTTTATTTGGAAATAAGGTCTTGCTAGGTTGATGGAGTCTCACTACTTGCTGAGGCTGTCCTTGAACCTGCAATCCTGTTTAAACTCTGTAGCTGGGCATGGTGGCGAATACTTGTAATCCCTGTCCTTGGGAGGCTGAGACAGAAGTATCACAGGCTGGGGTGTGTGGCTCAGAGGAAGAATTTTCCTGGGTTCAATCTCTAGAACCAAAACAAAATAAAACACCTCAAACCAAAAACAATAAAATAAAGCCAGCCTGGAAAACTTAGAGAGACCTCTTGTCAAAAAAAATAAAGGTTAGAGATGTAGCTCAGTGTGGTACAAGGCCCCTGGATTTAATCCCCACTACCACACACAGACACACAAAAATAATAATTCCTTCTAATCCAACTGTGGCAAACATGAAATGAAAGAGATTCTTTTTTTTTTTTTTTTCGGTACTAGGGATTGAACTAAGGGGTGGTCTACTTCCGAGCTATACCCCCATCCCTATTTTTTATTCTTTATTTTGAAACCGAGTCTCACTAAGTTGTGGAGTGCCTCACTAGGTAGCTGAGGCTGGCCGCGAACCCGGATCCTCCAGTCTCAGCCTCCCGAATGCTGGGATTACAAGCGTGCGCCACCACGCCCGGCTTGAAAGAGATTCTGACAAGCACACAGAAGCTTCATTAACGTCAACAACGAAATGATAGTGGTGGGATTGTGCGCAAACCTCGGTACTGTGCACCGAGCGCTTAGTAGGTGCTAGCCATCATTGCTGTGTTTTTTCATTGGAATCTGGCAAACACACATACAGGAGTCGGTGCTAGAGCTCCTCCTGGTGGCTCTGCAGTCCAAATGCAGCCAGCTCGCCCACCTGCTGGGGGCCGGGCAGAGGAGGCTCTGCCAGGGGGCTGGTGGCCAGGTCAGCATCCCCGGGGGAGAGGAGCTCGGGGGAGACGTGGCTACAGGTGCCTTCCTCAGAAAACATGGCCATTAACTCATAAGAATTAAGAGTCGCGTTTGGGTTTGAAATTAGCCGGTATTCAACCATTTCTGATCCATGAAAACAGCAGTTTCTTGTGGTTGAAGCTAATAATTGACGATGTTGTGGTTGTTATTAGAAGTCTGAGTGTGTAAACTGCTAAAACAAATGCGCGATGGCTTCAGGAAGGACTGGGCCTATGGGGTCTGCGGGGGGGCGGGGGGGAGAATGGCCTCTCCTCACATTTCGTCAAGCCTCTTAGAGATTTTACAAATTGAGGCTGTTTTCCTCATGTCCCTTTGTCTTCCGATGCGGCACCCACCTCCTCCGTGGCTTCACCTGGGCCGTTCAGTTCCTTCCCTGCTTTGGAGAGAGGCCATCCCAGGGAACTGGCCGTGAAGTCCCCACCCCTCTGCATTGCCCTTCAGCGAAAGACCAAGCTGCGGGCTTGCAAAATCACCTGCCTGACATCACTGAACATGATTCTGAAAGGCAGGAACAGACCAAACCAATCACTTCTGCCACCTTGCCCACCAAATCTGAAGGGACTGTCTTTTTTTTTTTTTTTTTTTTTGCAGTACTGGGGATGGAACCCAGGGGCATTCTACCTCTGAGCTACACCCCCAGCCCTATTTTTTATTCTTTATTTTGAAACAGGGTCTCACTAAGTTGCAGAGAGCCTCACTAAGTAGCCGAGGCTGGCCGTGAACCCTGATCCTCCGTTCTTAGCCTTCCAAGTACTGAGATTACAAGTATGCACCACCATCCATGCCCAGCTGGGACTAAGTCTTTTTAAGTGGATTTTTTTTTTTAAAAGCTGGGCATGGTGGCACAGGCCCTTAATCCCAGTACTTGGGAGGCTCAGGCAGGGGGATTGCTGGTTCCAGGACATCTTCAACAGATAGTTGAAAGTGTACAATAATAGCAGTATTATACACCAACAAGGTGTATAATAATACCAGTACTTGGGAGGCTGAGACAGAAGGATCACAGATTTGAGATCAGTCCCAGCAACTTAGTGAGACTTTTAGCAACCTAAGACCCTGTTTCAAAACAAAAACTAAAAAAAGGGCTAAGGGCATAGCCCAAAGGTAGAATGCCCCAGTATCAGACACACACAAAACAGATGTTCATTACACCATGTTTTACAGCTGGGCATGGTGGCGCATGCTTGTAATCCCAACATTTGGGAGGCTGAGACCAGAGGATCTGAGTTCGCAGCCAGCCTCAGCTACCTAGTGAGGCTCTCCGCAACTTAGTGAGACCCTGTTTCAAAATAAAGAATAAAAAATAGGACTGGGAGTGTACTTTGGAGGTAGAATGCCCCTGAGTTCAATCCCCAGTACTGCAAAAACAAACAAACAAAAACAACAACAAAAACACCATGTTTTACTATATTTCCCTCTGTACCCCACTCCCTCTACCTTCTTCCCTCCTGGTACATGCTAGTGCAGTTGGTAGTGATACATTCATATGCAAACACGGCATTACTTGGTGTGTTTGAGACAGGTTCTTGCTGTGTTGCCCAGGCTGGCATCAAACCTCTGAGCTCAAGTGATCTTCCTGTCTCAGCCTCCCGAGTAGTTAGGACTTCAGGTATGTATCACTGTGCACGACTCCAGAGTTTTAAAATGGAGTACATTATGCAGGGATCTACAGGTAAATTAATAGTGAGAGCTGCTGGTAAGAGTGTAACATGGAGCCAGGCGTGGTGGCGCACACTTGTAATCCCAGTACTTGGGAGGCTGAGACAGGAGGATCTGGGGTTGTGGCCAGCCTCAGCTACTTAGTGAAGCCCTCCACAACTTAGTGAGACCCTGTTTCAAAATAAAAAATAGGGCTGAGGGTGCAGCTTGGAGGTAGAATGCCCCTTGGAGGTAGAATCCCCAGTACTGCAAAAAAAAAAAATAAAATAAAATAAAGAGTGTAACATGGTACAAACATTCTGTTAAAGGACTTGGCAGTCTGTACCAAGAGTCAATAGGGTTCTTTTTGTTTTTTGTTTTTTTTGATGGTACTGGGGATAGAATCCAGAGGCATTCTACTTCTGACCTATACCCCCAGCCCTATTTTATTTTTATTTTGAAACAGGGTCTTGCTAGGTTGATGAGAATCTCACTACTTGCTGAGGCTGTCCTCAAACCTGAGATCCTCCTGTCTCAGCCTCCCAAGTACTGGGATTACAACTGTGTACCACGATGCCCTGCTTGTTTTTTATTTTGAAACCAGGTCTCACTAAGTTGCGGTGGGCCTCACTAAGTTGTTGAGGCTGACCCCGAACCTGCAATCCTCCTGTGGCAGCCTCCTAAGTACTGGAATTACAGTTCTCTCTCTCTCTCTCTCTTTTTTTTTTTTGCGGTACTAGGGATGGAACCCAGGGGGATTCTACCTCAAAGCTACACCCCCGGTCCTATTTTTTATTCTTTTTTTTTGAAACAGGATCTCGATAAGCTGCGGAAAGCCTCACTAGGTAGCTGAGGCTGGCCGCAAACCTGGATCCTCCAGTCTCAGCCTCCCAAATTCTGGGATTACAAGTGTGCACCACCACACCCGGCTCCAGGTACCTTTTGAGAAACTTCCTCAAGCATTTGTTTAAACCTGACATGGGAACTCTACATTTTTTTCCCCCAAGCCCAAGAAGCATATATTTGTTCTCCCTAGAGCTTCTCATAATACTTCTATTATTCTGGCTGCTTCTCCAAACTCATCCTATTAAATTACCAGCTGCATCCTAAATCCATGGTTTTCTCCATGAGAGGAAGGTATTTTCTCTGAAGCTAATTTTAAGGTCAGTATTCCCATCGGCTTCACATAAGTAAAATTCACATAAGTCACTATTTAGAATGAAGCCATCGGTCTGCCAGAAGAGCTATTATTCATGTCCGTTACAGATCCCCATTAGCTTCCTCGGCCCCTGCCAAGTACAATTAGGTTGAGTGGGAATCTAGCATATGTGAACCACACACGCTGCACAAGTTCTCCAAAGCAGCTGCGACTGACCTGATCAAGAGCAAACTTGGCGAGAAGAAGACAAGGGGCAAAACTATGGATCTGCTCCTTTGTGCTCAGTGTTGGTCAGGGGAAGTGGGGGATCAGTCTCTTATGCACAAATAATTTCATTCACATGTGAAGGAAGGATGCATTTCGCTGCCTAATTTGGTAATTCTGTTCAGACATGCCAGCAGACTCCCAGAAACCACACACTCAAAGATCATTTAATAATGCGCGTGCCCCTGGCCTCTTGAAAAAGTTGCCCACTTTTAAAGGAAAACCTGATGCAACAGGAGAGGGGATTCTAAGAGTTGAGTTTGCAGAGAAGCAGGCATCGCTCTCAGTTCTCCCCAGTTTCTTTCTGGAATCTCAGCAAAGGAGGGAGAACAGAGTGAGCACAGAAACCAGATTGAGGACCTATTAGGAAGAAGATTATGATCTATAGCAGCCCCCCTCATCCCTCAACTGAGGCTTCAGCTACCTGTAGGCAACCATGGTCTGGAAACATTAAATGGAGAATTACAGAGATAAACAATTCATATGTTTTAAATAACTTTCATTATAGCATATTGTTATAATTGTTTTTTTAGTTATTATTGTTCACGTCTAACTGTGCCTAATTTCTAAAGCAAATTTTTTCATAGTTATGTATGCATTAGGAAAAACATTACACGAAGGTTTTGGTACTGTCTGAGGTTTTAGGCACCCCCTGAGTCTTAGAATGTATCTCTCTCAGAAAAGGGGAAACGACTAGCCTACTTGGAGATCCTTTTTTTTTTTTTTTTTTTTGGTACTGAGGATTGAACCCCGAGGCATTCTACCTCCAAGTTACACTTTACAGCCCTATTTATTTATTTATATTTATTTATTTTGAGATAGGGTCTTGCGGAATTGCTGAGGATCTCACTAAATTCCTGAGACTGGCCTCGAACTTATGATTCTCCTATCTTAGCCTCTCAGGTACTGAGATTAAAGGTGTGAACTACCACAGCTGGCAAGATCCGTGCTTTAAGCAGTAAAAACTGATGGATTCTCTAGCAGGGTGTTCATGCCGAAGCTCTTTATCAGATAAAAACAACAACAACACATGTTCAAATTTTCAGTGTCCTATTTTCAGTGACCCAAAGTATGTCTGTCAACAAGAGTGTATCCTGAATGTACAAGTAATCAAGCAGATTAAAGCCTTGTGTCTATAACAAATCTGCTGGATAAGACTATTGATATTTGCTACCATATTATTTCTAAAATTACAACCCAGAGCTAAGCTTCTCCTGTGGTAGCTAAGTAATAGCAAAGAGTGAACGAGAGCTCCATCTGCTGGGGATGCACAGGTGAGCCACGGGGGTAGAGTCCATCCTACTGACAGATGAACCACAGGACATCCTGAAACCCAGAATACTTCAGGAGCCACCAGTGCCTACCTGACTGCTCTTTTTGCCTGGATGTCTTACTTCAGAAGTGGCTGTGCAGCTTGGTAATTTCCCATTTTGTGGATAATCCAGATGCACCAGGTCTCGGCAGTGAGAATGGCATATGTATTTACCCTCTGAAAGAGAAAACACGTAAGGTTCCTGGTTAGATGTGCAGGGAAAACTTAAATCCTCCTCCCCCACCAAAAGGTCAGTATTTGATGTGCATTAGTAAAAACAAGTGCATGAGACCCCTCTGTTCACAACAAGATGCTGAGCCATTTAATCCTAGACCATCTCGGCCTTCCCTTAACTCCAGCCATAACATCACTGAGTATCTTTCACAAAAACAGATTAGTCTACCCTACTTTGTTTTTTGTTTGTTTGTTTGTTTTGCGGTACTGGGGATTGAACTCAGGGGCATTCTACCTCTGAGCTATAACCCCAGCCCTATTTTTTATTCTTTATTTTGAAACCGAGTCTCACTAAGTTGCAGAGTGCCTCACTAGATAGCTGAGGCTGGCTGCAAACCCAGATCCTCCGGTCTCAGCCTCCCAAATGCTGGGATTACAAGCATGCGCCACCACGCCTGGCTCTACCCTACTTTGGTTCCCGATTTTATTTTATTTTTATTTTTGTTGTTGTTGTACTGGGGATTGAACCCAGGGGCTTTCTACCTCCAAGCTATATCCCAGCTATATTTTATTTTTATTTTGAAACAGGGTTTCGCTAGGTTGATGAGAGTCTCATTATTTGCTAAGGCTGGCCTCGAACATGTCTTAGCCTCTCAAGCACTGGGATTACAGGTGTGCACCACCATACCCGGTTATACTAATCTATTTCCTGTCTCCATGGATTTGCCTATTCTAGACATTTCATATAAACAAAAATCATACAATATGTGGCCTTTTGTGTCTGTCTTCTTTCACTTAGCATAATATTTTCAAGGTTTGTCTATGTTGTAGTGTGTATTAGTACTTTATTTCATTTCTTTTTTTTGAGAGAGTTTTTTTTTTATTGTAATAATTCGTGCTTTGTATATATACATTTTTGTTAGGTACAAATTGATATAGACAAATGTGCACACATTTCTCATCTGACCCTTTCCCCAATTCCCACCCTGCTCCCTCGTCCTCCCTCCCTCTCAAGTTCAGTTCAGTGAGTGATCTTGATATAATTGTGTAAGTACATCATGTGCCTTAGGGTGCTCCCCCCCCCCCCCCGTCCAATCCCTTCAGTTAAAACAACTTCTTTGCTTATTGAGGATCTCTCCTTTTCATCTGGAGACCCTCTTATGCCCCATCTTCTCCCTAGCATCCGCATATTAGGGAGAACATATGCAAAATTTTTTTTTTTTTCTTGGTACTGGGAATTGAACCCAGGGCTCTACCTCCAACCTCCAACCCCAGCCATTTTAATTTTTTATTTAGTCTCACTAAGTTGCTGATGAGCTTGGTAAGTTGCTGAGGATGGCCTATGATCGTCCTGTCTCAGCCTTCCGAGTACTGAGATTCATTGTGATTTTGTTGATAAAGACCTACCCACCTTCTGAAGCCACAGAAAACCCAAGTCCTCCCAGGCATTTTACAGGCTTACTGTGTACCTGGGCACTTCCACTAGCTCCCCCCACCCTCCCCTTGCCCATTACTGTAAATCCAACTGCATTTTCTGTTGTCCCCCCAAAAGGACTTTGGAACCATGGACTAATGTCTGGATGTCCTTAAGTCCTTTTAGGAAGAATCTGAACTGCCAAACACATGTCCTTGGTATTTTTAACTAGTCAAAATAATGCTGGTCTTAATGTTACATGTGTTATGGAGAATTAAACCTTCTGAGCTGTCCTGCAATATAAAGAGTCTGCAGAGTCCCCTTGTCTCCATCCTTTGCTTATCCCATGCACAATTTCAAAGTACATTTGCCTACAAGAAATAAAGCTGACTTGTGAAATGGCTTATAAATGAACTCAGATGACAAGAAGCCCAAGCAGCAGGCTGGGCTGAAAGTCAGCTGGATCTTTCTGTAACATCAAAGGCACAAGTGACTGAACAAAGGAACACAGAGACTCCTCCCTCCCCGAGGCCCTGGTGCAGGCAGACCATCTGAAGCAAGGGGAACCTACCAGGTATGTGGGTTTTCTTCACCTGGAAGTTGATTTTGCCCGAAAGCTTATAAATCGCAGTTCCCATCTTTGAGCTGAGCCCCCGTTCTGCTGTGTGGCATAGAGAGACAGCTGACAGTGACGGGCTGAGCAGGCCAGCCCCGGCTGACCTGTGTGACTCAGAGCCCACCAGGCAGGAGGCCGACCTCCCTCTGCTCCCTGGCTCCACGGATTTTTTGACTGACCACCAGCGTGCTCAGCAACTCTGCTCTCCAGCTGTCAAACCTTCACAGCCGTGCCCAAAAGTCCATAGAAGAGGTCAAGGCAATCCCACTTAGGAGGCTGAGTCGGGAGGATCAGGTTTGAAGCCAGCCTTAGCTACTTAGTGAGGTCCTCCGAAACTTAGTGAGACCCTGTTTCAAAAGAAAGAATAAAAAATAGGTTTGGGGGTGTAGCTCGGAGGTAGAATGCCCCTGAGTTCAATCCCCAGTAAAAAAAAAAAAAAAAAAAAAAAAGAATAAAAATGAAGAATAAAAATAGAGCTGGGAGGATATCTCAGAGATAGAGTGCCCCAGGGTTCAATCCTCAGTATCACTAAAAAAAAGGTCAAGGGAACCTCTCCCAGTCCACAGGATTGGCTAGAGTCGCCTGTGATGTGGTGATTAAGGCCTCTAGACCCAGGAACTTTAGGTGAGCTGGATGATGTTGGCAGTTTATTTAACCTCTCTGTGCCTCCATTTCTTCTTCTGTAAAATGGGGAAGATCATAGTTCCTGTTTCTTTCTTTTTCTTTCTCTCTCTCTCTTCCTTTTCCTCCCTCTCTTCCTCCTTTCCTTTGGTGAGGGTGCCAGGGGTGCTTTACCATTGAGCTACATCCACAGCTCTTTTCATTTTGAGACATGGTCTTGCTAAGTTGCTGAGGCTGGTCTCAAACTTGTGATTCTCTTGCCTCCGCCTTCCAAGTAGTTGGGATTACAGGCATGTGCCACTGTACCTGGCTATCACTGAGTTTTGGTAAGTATGAAAAGTGTGTAGAACCGATACCTACCATCATATTAAATGTTCTATAAGGGCAAGCCATTGATTTTATTATTTATTAATTTAATTTAACTTATTTATTTTGTGATACTGGGGATTGAATTCAAGGACATTCTACCTCTGAGCTATACCCCCAGCCCTATTTAGAAAATTCTATTATTTATTTATTTATTTGGTACTGGGGATTGAACCCAGGGGCATTCTATCCCCTAGCCATACCCCCAGCCCTATTTTTTTTTTTGAGGTACTGAGGATTGAACTTAGGGGCATTCTACCTCCGAGCTATACCCCCAGCCCTATTTTTTATTCTTTTTTTTTTTTTTTTTTTTTTTTTTTGCGGTACTGGGGATTGAACTCAGGGGCATTCTACCTCCAAGCTATACCCCCAGCCCTATATTTTATTCTTAATTTTGAAACCGGGTCTCACTAAGTTGCGGAGGACCTCACTAGGTAACTGAGGCTGGCCGCGAACCCGGATCCTCCGGTCTCAGCCTCCCGAATGCTGGGATTACAAGCGTGCACCACCATGCCCCGTTTCCAGCCCTATTTTTGATTCTTTATTTTGAAACAAAGTTTCACTAAGTAGCTGAGGCTGGTCTCAGCCTCCCAAGTACTGGGATTACAAACGTGCACCACCACATCCCCAACTTTGAAACAGGGTCTCACTAAGTTGCTGAGGCTGGCCTCAAACCTGGGATCCTCCTGTCTCAGCCATTCCAAGTATTGAAATTACAGATGTGTAATACTGTGCCAGCTAAGTGGGACTGTTTTCTATTCACATCTACAGTCAGCAATCCATGGAAAAGGAGGAGGATTACTTAGCATCCTCCCTACCTTCTGCTCAGATTCTCCCTAAGCATTCTCTAGAGGGGAGAAGTCCTACCTGTAGCTGCTCATTCCTAGCCCTGGTCTCTCCTGCTGACTCTGAGGCAGTTTTATCCCATGTGGTGGTTAAACCTCAAGCTCGTCCCCTGTGGGAGGTTGTGCTGCTCCACTTTTCTGGGTCCTGCGGTGAGGAGAGTTGATCTCACCACAGCCAGCTCCCACGAGGGAGGCGGGCAGGATTTGGTACAGACCCCTCAACAGCACAAAAATAGCATTCCTCACTTCTCAGCTGGCTCTGTCACTTACTAGACATGCGCTCCTGGGTTCTCAGTTTTCACATCTGTAAGATGAATGGTGTTTCTACGGGACCTCGCAGATGCCTTGAAATTCTCTGATTTCCTTTCAGACTCTCAATTGGTGTTTGTATACCCTAGGGAGGAGGGCACCATGGAATCCACGCAGAGCTGTGAGCTAAACATGGTTCCTCTCTCTGGAGCATCAACAGTTCTTATACTAAAACAAAACTGAGCTGGGCGGGGTGGTACACGCCTGTAATCCCAGTACATGAGAAACTGGGACAGGAGGATCATAGGTTCAAGGCTAGCCTCAGCAATTTCGAGGCCCTCAGTATCTTAGTGAGACCCTGTTTAATCATAAAAAATAAATAAATTAAAAGGGTTGGGGATGTAGGTTGGCAGTAGAACACCCCTGGGTTTTATTCCCACTAACACACGCACACACGCACACACAATAGAAGAAATAATTTTGAATGTTTTCACCATAAAGAAATAACAAATGTTCAAGGAGATGGAGATAATTAACCTGATTTAAACATCATACAATAGCCAGGCGTGGTGGCGCACGCTTGTAATCCTAGCATTCGGGAGGCTGAGACCAGACGTTCCGGGTTCGCGGCCAGCCTCAGCTACCTAGTGAGGCACTCTGCAACTTAGTGAGACTCGGTTTCAAAATAAAGAATAAAAAATAGGGCTGGGGGTATAACTCGGAGGTAGAACGCCCCTGAGTTCAACCCCCAGTACCGCAAATAAATAAATAAATAAATAAATAAATAAATAAACATTATACAATGTATATATCTATCAAAACATCACATGGGCTGGTCGTGGTGGTGCACGGTTGTAATCCCAGCATTTGGGAGGCTGAGACTGGAGGATCCAGGTTCAAGGCCAGCCTCAGCTACCTAGTGAGGCACTTTGCAACTTAGTGAGACCCGGTTTCAAAATAAAGAATAAAAAAAAATAGGGTTGGGGGTATAGCTCGGAGGTAGAACGCCCCTGAGTTCAACCTCCAGTACCACACACAAAAAAATAAAAATCACATGGTACTCCATAAATACGTACAATTTTTGTGTTTTCATGTATCAGTTAACTTTTTTCTTTTTTTTGCAGTACTGGGGATGGAACCCAGAGGCATTCTACCTCCAAACTACACCCCTACCCTATTTTTTATTCTTTATTTTGAAACAGGGCTTCACTAAGTAGCTGAGGCTGGCTGCAAACCTGTGATCCTCCAGCCTCCCAAGTACTGGGATTACAAGCATGTGCCACCACGCCTGGCAGTTAAAAATAAATTTAAACAAACAGAAATACAGAAAATGCTGATTGGCCTGACTTGGGTCATTTGTCCATCCATGGATCAACTGCAAGTAGGGAATAAATATCTCCCTAAGGAAAATCAGCTTATTGTGGTGCTTAATTTTATTCATGGAAATTTGACTTCTGGGAAGTAATTGCATTTTGTGTTGAAGATGCATAAAATCATGGATTCACATGATTAGAAGAGACATAGAAGATCTAAGAAGTGCAGCAGCTTTTCTGTCTGCAATTCCTTCTACACTGGGGCATAAGAGCTAATTGTGTTTCACTGCATATGATCAGTCTAGGAAAATGCACAATAAAGTAAAAAATAAAAGATACCCCTGCTGCATTAAGCAGTTTTTCTCTATTGTACTTAGCTTTTCCAACAACCCTATAAGAATGTTACAGATGGGGGAACTGAGGTTCAGAAAGGCCAAGGAAGTGCTCCCAGGTGGAGCTTGTGAGTGGTGAGGAGGGTTAGAACCCAGGGCCACAGGTTCTTCAGCCCCACCTGTCCTGTGCAGTGGTACCCGGGCTGGGAGGGATGTAATGAGAACCTGTGCTTCTGCCGCTGCCTGCTCAAGGGAGGTGGCCTTTGTATCCAACTTAATACATAAGTCCATTTTAGTTCCAGAGGCCAGGCTAAGAGAGAGATGTTTCCTTTTTAGTGCATTTCAAAGTGCCTTTTAAGAACCTTGTAAACCCCATAGTTTATGTGGAATAAAGAACACTGGCCTAGTTAGGAGACCCAAATCCTTCTACTTCTAGCTTTTCCAACAACTCCCTGCATGACCTTTGAAAACTCATTTAACCTCTCTGAGCCTCAGTCCCCTGAACCAAAGTTGAATTAGATCAGTATGTCCTGCTGGTAGACATACCCCAGTGAATACTAAAATGAATACTTTAAAATTTCCATAGTTATATATTAACTTCAATATGTAAAAAATACAATAATATATCCAATCTTTTTTTTTTTTTTTGGTGGTACTGGGAATGGGACTCAGAGACCTTCTACCTCTTTTTTTTTTTTTTTCAGTACTGGGAATTGAACTCAGGGGCATTCTACCCCCAAGCTATATCCCCAGCCCTATTTTTTATTCTTTATTTTGAAACAGGGTCTCACTAAGTTGCAGAGGGCCTCACTGGGTAGCTGAGGCTGGCTGTGAACCCGGATCCTCTGGTTTCAGCCTCCTAAATGCTGGGATTACAAGCATGCGCCACCATGCCTGGCTACCTTCTATCTCTTGACTACACCCCTAGACCAATTTTATTTCTTATTTGGAAGCAAGGTCTCACTAAGTTGCTGAAGCTGGCTTCGAACCTGCAATCCTCTGTCTCAGCCTCCCAAGTATGGGATTACAAGCATGTATCATTATACCTGGCTACATCCAATCATTTTACAGCTATCACTTCTTAGGATGATGATAGGTAAAAGGGCAAGTTATTTAGTAAGAACATATTAAGGACTTGGAGAGGGTAGCAATGCAGGTGTAGTCAAAATTATCAAGATAGTCTGGGAATGATATTTGGGACACATTAAGATCAGGCAGTGTTGGGTGTGGTGGCACACACTTGTAACCCCCGTATTTGCGAGGCAGAGAGAGGAGGATTATAGGTTCCAGGCCAGTCTCAGCAACTTAGTGAGGGCCTGTTTCCAAATAAAATATAAAAAAGGGCTGGGGATGTAGTTTGGTGGTAGACTGCCCCTGGGTTCAATTGCCAGCACCACAATCAATATATAAATAAATTTAATTAATTAAAAACAATCCTGAGCCGGGCATAGTGGTACATGCTTGTAATCCCAGTACTTGGGAGGCTGAGACAGGAGGATACAGCTTTGTGGCCAGCCTCAGCTACTTAAAAAAGCAAGCAAACAAACAAACAAAAAAACCACAAGTGATAGGTACTGTTATTATCATCTTTATTTTATACAAGAGGTCTCTAGGGCGGAGAGAGTTTAAGTTGCTCTCTTACGGCCACCTGCCAATACATGGTGAGCTGGGGTCTGATCTCAAGCCATGCTCTTGGTCCTTGTACTCTTGCAGGCAACCTTGGTTGAGTGCAAAGGTCTCCACAGAGCCCAGCACGAGCAGCATCGGAGAAGCCTGTTATAAACCTCAACCCTCAGATTAGAGGAATGAGGAATACAGAGGTTTAACAATGGACCCAGGAGCCAGGCATGGTGGTGCAAACCTGAGACAGGAGGATCAGAGTTTCGAGGCTAGCCTCAGCACTTAGTGAGGCCCTCAGCAACTAAGAACTTGTTTCAAAATAAAAAGGGCTGAGGGTGTAGGTGAGAGATAGAATTCCGCTGGGTTCAATCCCTAGTACTAAAACAACAACCATGAAAGAACAAACAAACAAACAAACAAACAAAACCCCCAAAACAATGGCCCCCAGGAAGCCTACAAAGCCTATGAGGAGCGAAGGCAGTCCTGGGAATCATTGGAATAATGAGTTATAACTGTTCATCTGTCTTGTCACTCACACCCGAGGGTGATTTGCAGCCTGTGGGACAGAAGTGACGAGCTAATGTTGAGCCTCTTCCAATCTTTCCTCTTCCGTACATCACAGAGACAGCGGGGAATCAAATGACCTTTCAAGTCTGTTCTTCTGGTGGATCTATTCGCTTCTGATCACCTACCAATGAGACAGAAAACTCCAAAGCAGAGACAGGAAGAAAGCAGACTTTGAAAAATTAAACGTAGAGGCCAACAAATCCTGGGTCTGCAGGAATTTCGGCCGTGCTCACCACGGCCACCCGCCAGCCCAGTTTCCTATCCCGCAGCTGAGGCTTGTTAGGACCCCAGGCAGGTCAAGCAGATGGGGCCAAAGAGGTGGCAAAGAAGTGGGGGAATGTGTGTGACAGTTCTCAAGAGGCAGAGAGGAAAGTGACGTTCATAACCAGGCCTGGCTTTGCTGGTCAGGCCTGCTAAGAAGTGGGGTTAGAGGGAAAGGAAAATGAAGCAAGGTTGCTTTCAGAGCTTCCAAAAAGAAGCAAGCGAACTTCCACTTATATTCCACCGTCAGACTCACAATCTTGAACACTGATAGAAAGCCAGGGGTGGTGGTGCATGCTTGTAATCCCAGTACTTGGTAGGCTTGGTAGGCAGAGACAAGAGGATTGAAGGTTTGAGGACAGCCTCAGCAACGTAGTGAGACCTAGCAAGACCCTGTTTCAAGATAAATAAAATAAAATAAAATAAAAAGGGCTGAGGATATAGCTCTGAGTTCAATCCCCAGTACTACAAAGGCGGGGGGTAGGGGGAGATATGAAAAGCATTCAGAGTGCAAAATGGTAACAAGTACAGTAAGATAAATGAAATATTGTAAAACAGCTGTGGAGCAAGTTTGGTGAGCAAATACGAGTGAGAAGAGTGTCAACACCCTGAGCCCCCATCTCCAGCAATGGGCTGAAGAGGATGAGCTGGAACACGAGCTCCTCATTGCACAGTGTCGTCACTTCCGATTTTTCTGTGCTTAAACCCTTTTGTTTGATGAAGCTATCTATGCCTGGGTTCTTAGGATATGAGTTTGCTCTCCTCGGGGTTCAGTATGATGTGGATGTTACTGCAGTGGTTGCAGAGGATGCCATGTGGAAAGTGTGTGGGGAGACTAGCCATGTGGGTGGATAAGTGTGGGCCTTGGATGCCAGGCATAGCAGTCTGTAAGATTAAAAGTCAGTGGTTCTTGCACTAATCCCAGTACTTGGGAGGCTGAGACAGGAGGATCGTACATTTGAGGCTAGCCTCAGCAATTTAGTGAGACCCTGTTTCAAAATAAAAAAATAAAGCCGGGCGTGGTGGCGCACGCTTGTAATCCCAGCATTCGGGAGGCTGAGATCGGAGGATCCGGGTTCGCGGCCAGCCTCAGCTACCTAGTGAGGCACTCCGCAACTTAGTGAGACCTGGTTTCAAAATAAAGAATAAAAAATAGGGCTGGGGGTATAGCTCGGAGGTAGAATGCCCCTGAGTTCAATCCCCAGTACTGCAAAAAAAAAAAAAAAAAAAAAATAGGGCTGGGGGTGTAGCTCAGAGGTAGAATGCCCATGGGTGAAATGGTTAAATCCCCAGTACCACCACCACCACCAACAGCAACAATACAACCATCAAAAAAAAAAAAAAAAAAGGAAAGGTTTCTTTTGGTGCACTGTCTCGGGGGGGGGCCTGGCTGCTTGGCTCCAGTGCTTTTGGGCCTATTTTGAGACATATGCAATTATGCAATGGTAGGAGAACATGACAGAAGAAACCATTCACCTCATGGCAGCCAGGAGGCAAAGAGAGAGAAAGAGATTGAGAGAGAAAGATTGAAGGGGGGTGGCAAGGGCTGGATCCCGCTTTCCCCTCCAAAGGCACCGCTCCAATGACCTAACTTCCTCCCTCCAGGCCCCGCCTCCTAGAGGTTCCTTCACTTCCCAGGAGTGCCACAGGTTGGCAACCAGGCCTCCAGAACACAGGCTCTGGAGGGAAGAACTTCTCCAGATCACAGCAGAAGCATTCTTCTGCATTGTGCATGTGAATGGCGAGGAGGTACAGCAGCTAAGAACCACAGCTTTAAGTGATAGGGAGCCACAGAGGGATGTGTAATCTGGGAATGATGAGCTCCATTGTATTAGGAGCATCGCTCTGGGAGAGGCTGGGAGGATGGAGGGAGGAAGAATGATGGAGAGCAAGAGCAGCTGCGTGGGACAACAGTAACTCAGGTGGGTCTTGGAAGCGCCTCCCCCACCAGCTTCTCTGTTCCAGCCTGAACTGGTCATTCAATCATCAGGGGCTGGGATTCGGGGCAGGAGACCAGGCGCAGGTGGTGAGGAGCATTTTCTTGGACACCTTTGTCCATCTTGCATTTGTCTCCTTCCTCCACTCATCTCTTCTCGATCTTTGGTCTCAACCCACGAGAGACTGTGAATCCCATGCAAATTGAGAACTGGTCTTCCCAGAGGGTTCTTGCTGAGGCTAAGGGACCTGAGCAGGGAGGATCGAATTGTTGGGAACTCAGGGAACATCTTTATCCACAAGGCAATGCCTGTGTAAAGAAGCCTGTTCTTCCAAGCAACAAGCAAATGAGCAGAGAAGGAATTCCAGAGAACACAAGGCAGCAGGTTGGTCCCCCTCCACCCCCAGTTCTGAGAATTTTTGAAACATGGTCTCATTAAGTTGCTGAGGACCTTGCTGAGTTGCTGAGGCTGGCCTTGAACTTGCAATCCTCCTGTCTCAACATTTCAAGTCCTGGGATTACAAGCATGTGACACCATGCCGGACTAGAGGGCGGCAGTTTACACACCCTGGGCATCTTCCTTTGTCCTGGAATGAATCGACACTATTTCCCATCCCCCCCCCATGGACCTCGGGATCCGGGGATGTAGCTGGTCTAGAACAGGGGAGGGGGCTTGAACTGAGGATGTCCTCCCTCCCTTCCTTTCCTAGGAGCCAGGTGAGGAGGATTAGCTTTGTGTAGGTTTCGTTTCACTTGAAACTCCTCTTGAGATGGCAAAGCTTCTGTGCTCCCCAATCTCTGGGGCTGAAGCCAGCAGGTGTGACTATGAAAGCAGAGTCCCGAGGATGGCGAGAGGTGGGGAGACGTCCAGGCTCCTCGGTTCTTGGTTCGGCACTCCCAGTACACGACTCCCATAGTCACTATCACAAAAAGTTCTCAATCCTCTCGACAAAAAAAATCCAAGAAGGCAGATTATCGAAACCATGAGTTGGTTATTTAAAAATGGCTCTTGACAAGACATGTGCTTAGACACGTGTGTGGGAGGGTAATCTTTGTGCTCTTACATGTGCACACGTTGAGCCCGGGAGGGAAGGAGTGAGGGGAGGACAAAGGAGTAAATTGTGTGTGTGTGTGTGTGTGTGTGTGTGTGTGTGTGTGTGTGTGTGTGAGGGACGGGGGTGTTACTGGGGATTGAACTCAGGGGCATTCTACCTCCGAGCTATACCCCCAG